>VUQH01036042.1:0-10842 GCA_015106775.1 Etroplus canarensis | reverse complement strand
TTCCTGAGATAACATCCCCATGGCAAGTTGTCAGCTGTAGACTAAAGGCCAGCAGTTGTGTGAAGAGACAGCTATAGAAACCAACCGTGCAAAGTATATCCATTTGCTCATCCATTTAAGCTGGGCAATAATATATATTTTTGCAAGAATATTCTAGAGCATGGGAAAAAGAGGGAACAAGTTTTTCTTTGGCCACAACAGCTTCTGCATAAGTCCTGTTGCCTTCTTACCTACAGCAATCCACACAGTGAATCGAATCCAAGTTAGAAGACTGAGCTTCATCATGAGAAATACATTAAAGAGGATACTGGCACCTGGAGTCAATGGAACCAGAGGTACCTGTACAACAATAAAAGTTCAGTTAGTCCCTAAGCACTGATGTTTTCAACAAACAAAATGTTGAAAATGGCTGTAAAGGCTCACCTGGAATGTTTTGCTGTTTTTTTGCGGCTCATGAACCCATATAAGTGCTAGACTGAGAACGTAAGCCAAGCTAAAAATCACCAAAAGCGTTGTGAAGCTCCACACTGGCAGTTGCAGCTGTTTGTTTCCAAATTCTAGCACAGCACAGAGGGATACTGAGCTCACTATCAAAGTCAGCACACAGAAGGCCACCACCTCGCCCGGCTCACAGTCCCCCAGCAGCCTGTCCAGGTACGGTTCCCAGCACGCCTTCAGCTGTCCCACCCCACGCTGCTCTTTTTGCTTCTGCCTCTCCACCAGCTGGAGTTTGTCTGAGAAGGACTCATACTGCTTCGGCTCCTCGTTGTCCTCAGTTATGGTCTGAGATTCTGAGGGAGCAGGAGAAGGCTCAGCATTGGGATTGGGAGATGTAGATGGTGTTCCCTTGGAGTCGGTTTTCTCAGGCTGGAAGCGCAGCACAATAACACTCGCTGCCACAAAGGTGTATGCCAGGAGAGTGCCGATGGACAAGAACTGTACCAAGGCCTCCAGGTCAAAGATGAGCGCCATGGTGGCCATGAGGATTCCAAACACCAGAATAGCATTTACTGGAACTTTGGTGACAGGATTGACCCTTGCAAAAATGGAGAAGAACAATCCATCCTCTGCCATGGCATACACGATCCGAGGGAGGGAGAAGAGATTACAGAGCAGCACAGTGTTCATGGCTAGAACATGGAGCAAAGAGAACACAAGTAAAAACACAGCAATACTAAGTCAATACTGCTGGTAAACATAAAGCACTGACTGCCATTTAAATCAAACTCACCACATATGGAACCGATGGCCACAACAACTCCAGCCCAACTATAACCACGGCGGAAAAAGGCATCTGCCAGAGCAGAGTTGGGGTCCAGTGTATGCCAGGGTACCATCAGTGTAAGCACTGTAGAGACCAGAATGTAGGCCACTGCTGCCAATCCAAGGGAGATAGCAGTGGCAATAGGGACAGCCTTCTGTGGATTCTTTGCCTCCTCACTTGAGGAAGCAATTACATCGAAGCCCACAAATGCATAGAAGCATGTGGCTGAACCTGCCAATATTCCAGACATCCCAAAAGGTGCAAAGCCTCCTTTTTCCTGGCTCCAGTTGGCTGGTTCAGCAAGCACAAAGCCAAAGACCAGGATGAAAACAATGACACCCATACTAATAGTGGAGAAGATATGGTTGAGGTAAGAGGATACTTGAACTCCAAAGGAAATGAAACATGAGGCAACCACCAGAATTCCTGCTGCGAGCAAGTCAGGGTAATGTGCGAGGAAGGGAACGTTCCACTGCATAATATGCGTCTCTGTGAAATTCTGGATAGCGTGGTTAAAAATGGAGTCTAGATACCCACTCCAGGCACGCGCCACAGCAGCCCCACCAATCATGTTCTCCAGAATCACATTCCAGCCGATAAGAAAGGCCCAGACCTCTCCCACAGAGACGTAGGTAAACATGTAAGCAGATCCTGTTTTGGGAATCCGTGCTCCAAACTCCGCATAACAAAAGGCAGCCAATAAAGAAGCAATACCTGCAAAAAGGAAAGATATGATGACAGCGGGCCCAGCTATGTCTTTGGCCACCGTTCCTGTCAGGACATACAACCCAGAGCCCACCATTCCACCAACACCCATCAGGGTCAGGTCCAGGGTGGAGAGGCAGCGTTTTAGGGAAGTTGCCATCATGTCATCATCAAGTGTCTTGAGACGGTTCAGTCTCTGACAAAGGCGCACTGCTGGCGCACAGCCTCTCGGACAAGTTGCCATAGCTCAAGAGTTAGACAGGCTAGGTGGGTGGTTGGTTGGAAAAGTCACACTGGATCCATTACCTGTTTATGAAGAAGACCTATAAGACAAAGGTCAATGCATCAGAACAGGAACAAAATTGAGCTTTTGCATTCATGAGGTTTTGTTGCAATTTGAATTTTGGTGGACACAAAATTTCTTTTTACAAAGTACTTGACAGACACATACCTAGGCCTGTGTATACTATGCCACTCTGGAGACAGAGTTTTCTTTCATGCTTAGCCAGTATATTTAAATAAATTATCACCACAGCTTTGACTTTATAATGGTGACAAAACCTATAGGGATTTTGAATGTCCTGCATTTACATCAATCCAGCATAAACTATTAAATGATTTAACCTGGGAGACTCCTGGTCCCCATTAGAGAATGATCTTGTAGACAACAGTACAGTAGTGAGTGTTTTATTCAGAACATTTCATCTCCCTGTCCTCTAAAGTCTTCTTCTTGGCTTCCCCATTAGGGGTTGCCATAGTGGATCATCTGCCTCCCTCGCACCCTATCCCTTGCATCCTCCTCTGTCACACCAACCCTCTTCATGTCCTCCTTCACCACAACCATGAATCTTCTCTATGGTCATCCTCTCCTCAGCCTGTCTAGCAGCTTCATCTTTAACATCCTTTTTCCAATATATCCACCATCCCTCCTCAGCTCATGTCCAAACCATCTCTTTTACTTTATCTCCAAACTGCTCAACATGAGCTATCCCTCTGATCTACTCATTTCTAATCCTGTCCATCCTGGTCACCCCCAGTGAAAATCTCAACATCTTCAACTCTGCCACTTCCAGCTCCACCTGCTATCCTTTTGTCAGCGAGACCATATCCAGACCATACATCATAGCAGGCCTCATTACTGTCTTGTAAACCCTTCCTTTCACTCTTGCTGCTATCTGTCTGTCACAAAGCACCCCTGAAACTGGGCTCCACCCACTCCACCCTGCCTACACTCTCTTCTTCATCTCTCTTGTGCTCTGTGGTTGCTTTGGATGGTTGACCCCACTCACCCACTATTGCTACCTCTACTCCTTGCATCTTAACCATTCTGCCTGCCTTCCTCTCTTTCACGCACAAAAAGCTTTAGAAACATCTCATGTCTTATGAAACCTTGTGAACAATACAGCCAGATGTTTGAGATCTACGCTATATCATTTTGTATTTATGCGTTTCCTATTAAAACAACAGTCCATAATGAGTGGCACTGCCCTCAACATGCAGCAGGCCAGTCCACGTCATCTAAAATGAATCACTGATGAGTAAAATTACAGCATTAAATACAGTTAACAATAAAAAAAAACACATTTCACATTAGTTTGACATGTTTAGTCCTTCCATCAGTAATTTCCAGTATTTTCTTGTCCCGGTCTGGGCGGTGCAACATCCGATTCCTGGCCTCGATCGGCATATGGCGACAACCGGATGGCTCCATTATAATTACGTAACGCTTTATTCCCCTCTAGAAATAAGAGCGCTGTCAACGCCAGACTCGTTTACACATTTTTAGACGTACCTATCCGCGACCAAATAGTAGAAATAAGAACAGACGGCAAACGGAATATGCGTCGTTTTATATGCCGAATTAATAATTTAGAACAAAATGGAAACGCAGGCAGAGGTAGTGCATCACACTACCCCTCTCCTGGATGAAGTCGAAACGCGGCGCTACGCCGCACTTTTCATTCCTGAGAAAGGTGTGAGTGTTTGATGCCCAGTCTATTTGCAACAACACTACAGTCGTCAGTAATACTGTTAAAACCCTATGACTGCTTTACCGTTGCTGTTCGGGCTTTCTCATCGGTTGTAAGTTGCCGGTGTGCATCGTCCGGTGAGGAGCAGAAGGTGCACCGAGGAATAAAACCAACACGCTCGGCCCTGGCTGCTTCTTAAAGGCGCAGCACTCCGGCTCGGGGGGGGGGGTTCCCCACTGCACTCCACCCGTGTTACAGAAGAAGATGATCCACAGAAATCCCTCGGGGGGAGGGTCCCTGACTACGTGGCTGGTGAATATACTGTGTACAAGTGCGAGAATAAGGCATGTAAGCGGCGAAAGCAGTCTGCACTAAAACACAATTTCAAAAGTTGAAATTTCAAACATCACAAATACTGTACTAAACATGATCATGTGCCAACTTGGAAAGACCTGTCTTACCAGGAGACCCAAGCAGGGAATAAAGCATTATGATTATGGAGCATATATGTACGTTATATGGACAGAAGTATTGGGCAGCACTTCTTCATTATTGAATTCATGTGTTTCATTTAGTTCTCTTGCCACAGGTGTATAAAATCACGCACCTAGCCATGCAGCCTGCCTATACAAACATCCAATCAACTGTAAGTGGTTATTATTGCAAAGTGGAAGCATTTAGGAGGCACAGAAACTCAGCCACGAAGTGGCAGACCTTTTAAATTCACAGAGTGGGGTCACCAAGTGCTGAGGTGCATAGTGCGTAAAAGACACCAGCTCCTAATTCAATAACTGCAAAGTTCCAAGTCTCCTCTGGTATTAACATCGGCACAAAAACTGTGTGCTGGGAGCCTTGTGACATGAGTTTCCATGGCTAAGTAGCTGCATGCAAGCCTTTCATCAAGCATAATGCCAAGTGTTAGATGGAGTGGTGTAAAGCATGCCACCACTGGACTCTGGAGCAGTGTAAACAGGTTCTGTGGAGTGACAAATCATGCTTCTCTAGCCGGCAGTCCGTTTGGTGAATGCTTGGAGAATATGCACTGTGCCAGCAGTTGAAGGAGGCATAATTCTATGGGGTTGTTTTTCTGAGGCTTGCCTTGGCCCCTTAGTCCCAGTGAAGGGAAATCTTAATGCTTCAGCTTACCAAAGCAACAGGATAATTCTAACGTCTAACTTTGTAGGAACAGTTTGGGTAAGGCCAACATGAGTGTGTCCCAGTGCACAAAGTAAGGTCCATAAAGGCATAGTTGGATGAGTTTGGTGTGGAGGAACTTGACTGGCTGCACAGAGCCCTCATTTCAGCCCCACTGAATACCTTTGGGATGAACTAGAGCAGTGGTTGGGAGCCAGCCCTCTTGTCCAACATCAGTGTCTGACCTCACAAACGCTCTTCTGGATGAATGGACAAAAATTCCCCCAGACTCCAAAATATTGTAAAAAGCCTTCCTGCAAGAGTGGAAGCTGTTGCAGATGCAAAGGAGGGGATCAACTCAATGTTCATGCCTATAGATTTAGAATGGGATATCATAACAGCTCCTGTTGCCGTAATGTGTAGGTGGCCCAGTACCTTTGTGTATAGATTGTACGTGATCATCTTTCCTACATTTGATTAGTAACCAGTGCCAATAACACAGATGTGGTATGAGTCCCTTTGCACTGTATAGTTGACATTATGAATAAATAACCACAGTACTTGTAACACCCCATATAATGCTTTTCACTCTGGTAGTGCTTTCCCCTAGTGAGTGTGTACAATTATGGCCAAACGTTACCCTGGAGACATCAAATGAGGCCGAAATGTTACAAATACTATGAGGTTAGAAAAAAGAAAGGTAGGAAGAAAATAATAAGAAAATAAAAGAATACATAGAAGTTATAAGTTTTGCTAGGTTGCAGATTTATTTATTCATTCATTTATTTTCTTCCGCTTACCCAATTCAGGGCCACGGGGTGTGCTGGAGCCTATCCCAGCTGTCATAGGCGAAAGGCAGAGTACACTCTGGACAGGTTGCCAGCCTGCCAACACAGAGTGACGGACAACCATCCACGCTCACATTCACACCTAAGGTCAATTTAGAGTCACCAATTAGCCTAATCCCTTTGCATGTCTTTGGACTGTGGGAGGAAGCCGAAACACCTGGAGAGAACCTACGTAAGCACGGGGAAAACATGCAAACTCCACAAAGAAGGGCCCAAGCTGGCCAGCTGTTGGATCGAACCTGGACCCTCTTGCTGTGAGGAGACATTGATTTATTTATTCATGGATGAATTTATTTATAAAGCCACTTACTCATGATACTCTTTTCCCCCACAGTAGAAAAAAGAAACAAGGAAATAACACATTAAAATACGCACACAACTAACTAGCCAAAGCAGCAAAATGATAACAGGCTAGGCCGACCACAACAGTCAAATTGGTAACATTTCACAGCTTTTTCTTGTTTACATATCTTAAATCAATATCAGAATTCCAACAATAAATTTTCTCTGCAGATAGCATTATTTTGTTGCTCACTTAGTCCTTTGCCTACATTAAATCAGCAAAACTTTTCATTTGCCCTCAAATACTGGTGCCATTTGTGTGTCTCAGAGGCTCTTAGGACACAGTCTCACTGTTGTCAAACCGGTTTGAACAATCAGTGACAGAACAACCTCTTTTCCTGCTAAGACATGGCATTCAAACTGTGACAGCCTGCTACTGCTTTCACCAAGGTCTTGCAACAACTTGCTTGAATACTTCAGAAACAGCTTTCTTCCCCATATGAATGCCAGTGATGGTAAGTACATTCAGAACAACACATGTTCAGTACTCTCAACTTCTCGGTTCTTAGAAGTGTTACACGTTAGCCAACCCAAGGTGGAGCTCACAATTACTAGAATGTGAGCGTATGCAGTCTGTGGCCTATGTGTGTTTTTCCATTTCTTTTTGTACAAATAGACCCCTCTATTATGTATCTCACAGCAGTCCAGATTGAGACTCCTTCTGTTGAAGCTTGAGGATCAATTCCAGTAAGTTCATTTGCATTGTCAGCTCCTGAAACACAAAGTGGTTGAAGAGCAGTAAGTGTTGCCTTCTGCGGAAAAATTGTCTCCATCACAGAGTCCTTTTTAGCATTGTGTGTGGAATTAATAACTGTGACTGGACAGGTTCATCATTACCGAACTAACCTGAGGATTAGTGGTGACGTAAAACCCAGGGACTCCTGCCTTCTCCAGGGTATTTTGCTGGTCTATCACTTTTTGATCCATTTCAGCTACAATCTTCTTATCCATCATTTTTTGCTCCTCTCGCACACGAACTTCCAGAGCCTGATAACACAATACATAACTATAAGTATAAAAAGCATCATTCAGTAACTACAGATATTAGGAGTTCAGTGCTTACCTCTAGCTCTGCTTGTTGGTTTGTCTTGAGAAGTGCAAGGTTGTGAGACTTACATGACTGCAGGGCATCTTTGTGTTTTCGTGCAAGATCTTGTTTGAGAGCTGTAAACAAAAAGATTCAGTTAAGCATAATGTTAAGAATAATGCGGACATTTGCAAAGACACCTCCCGAAACACCCTACATTCACTGCCCACTTTATTAGGTACAGCTGGCTAGAACAGGTTTGAGCCCCTTTTCGCCTTCAGAACTGCGTCAATTCTTCAAGGCATAGATTCAACAAGATGCTGGAAACATTTCTCAGAGATTTTGGTCTCTACTGACATGACAGCATCATGCAATTACTGCAGATTTGTCGGCTACACATCCACGTTAAAACACATCCCAAAGGTACGCTGTTGGACTGAGGTCTAGTGACTGTGGAGGCCAGTTTGAGATGATTTGAGCATTGTAACATCCAGCATTACCCTGCTCGAAGCAGCCATCAGAAAATGTGTACACTGTGTTCATAAAGCAATGCATATGGTCACCAACAATACTCAGGTAGCCTGTGGTGTTTAAACAATGCTCAGCTGGGAACTTATGAGCCCATGTGCCAAGAGAATGTAAGGCAAGGGTTTTCCAACATTCTACAGTACAATTTTGGTGAACCTGCGCAAATTGTAGCTCCAGTTTCCTGTTCTTAGCCTACAGGTGTGACACCCACTGTGGTCTTCCACTGCCTAAGCATGACTGCTTTAAGGTTTAACGTGTTGTGCAGTCAGCAATACTCTTCTTCTGTTCAAGTCGTTATTTTAACTACTGTGCCTTCCTGTCAGCTCAACGCAGTCTGGCCGTTCTCCTCTGACCTCTGGCATCAGCAAGGCATTTTCCACTCAGAAAACTGATACCACTGAATAATTTCTCTTTTTTGAACCAGTCTCCGTAAACCACAGAGATACCTGTGTGAGAATGTACCTTTCGGCTGCTCCCTTGTATTCTCCACCAAGGGGTCACCACAGCAGATTGGTAATTTGGCAGAGGTTTTAAAAAGGATGCCCTTCCTGATGCAACCCTCCATGGTGAGAGGGGCTTGTGTCCCCACCTGGAATCGAGCCAGGAACCTTTCGCTTGTAAGGTGAATGCACAAACCACTACGCTACCGGGGACACTAGATACCTGAACGAGAAAATCCCACCGAATCAGCAGTTTCTGAAATGCTCAGACCAGCCAATCTGGCACCAACAACAATGCCACGTTCAGAGTCACTTAAATCACCTTTCTTCCCCATTCTCATGCTCAGATTGAATTTCAGCAGGTTGCATTGACCATATCTGCATGCCTAAATGCATTGGGTTGCTGTCATGTGATTGGATAAGCTATTTGTGTTATGAAGCATTTGAACAGGAGTACCTAATAAAGTGGCACATCAGCGAGAACAAGAAGAGCGGTGAAGAAGAGCGCGCATGCAGGGTGGAGTGAGTGGAGACCAGGTTCAGGAATGCTTCGTGACAGAAGGATAGCAGCAAGAGTGAAAGGGGAGGTTTACAAGGCAGCAGTGAGACCTGCTATAGTTTATGGTTTTTGGAGATGGTAGCATTGACAAAAAGACGGCAGGCAGAGCTGGAGTTGAAAGAGTAAGATTTTTGACAGGAGTGAGCAGGATGGACAAGATTAGAAATGAGTACATCAGAGGGACAGCTCAAGTTGAGAAGTTTGGAGACAAAGCCAAAGAGGCAAGGTTGAGATAGTCTGAACACATACAGAGGAGAGATAGTGGATATACTGGACAAAGGATGTTGAGGATGGAGCGGTCAGGCATGAGGAAAAGTGGAAGAGCACAGACAAGGTACGTAGTGATAGAGGACATGCAAAGGGTTAGTGTGACAGAAGAGCGTGCAAGGGACAGGATAAGATGGAGGCAGATAATCCGCTGTGGCGACCCCTAACGGGAGCAGCCGAAAAAAGAAGTTTCCTGTTCATCAGAGCACAAACCTTGGTGTTCACAGTGCAGCTTTTGCCTTTGATTGTAGAGATTCTTCTCTGTCAGATGCTGAATATCCAGCAGGCCCTGCACAATCTCATATACCGTCCCATCTATGAGCGCTAGAGCCAGGTCACTCAGCACGTTGTAGGACAGGCGCTGCTGGATGGAGCTACAAAACCAAACAAACCATAAGGACGAGGTTACATATCAGCTTTAAATGAGACTTTCACTGATATAACTGCAGCTCTGTAAACTCCGTGAAGGCAGTAACGATACCTCGGTAAGTCTTTGACCAGTGTTTGCAGTTCAGATAACAGGTAGTAATGTCTTTCTTGTTGGTTTGTAGAATCACTGTCAATTACTCCGGGATAGGCATCCATTTCTTTTAGCTGGAAAGATGAGAGGAGCCGTCCTCTATCTAATACACTTCGTCTGTAAATAAAAACCGTGTCACGTCTATTGAGCTACTCTAAGAGGAACAGAAAGTCCGGTTTTAACTATTTACCTCCATAAGCGCTAAGTAAGTAGGACCTCCACTTGGCGACTTTCAAGGTGCCTGTCTATAATTGCGCATGAAGTAGCTGAATAATGATCAGCAGGTGGCGCTTTGTGTCAAAAAGAGACGGCTCTGAGAGGACGTAATGCTTATAAGACATGAGCGTAATGCATTTAAGGCAATGACAAATTAGCAAGAGAGCGTATCTTTAAGAATTATGGTATGAAAATCATTTTGTTTCTCTTTATTCGAGGTGGAAGTTTACCCACATTTGAGGGATTTGAATAAGAGCTGAGAACCCAACTGAGGCGCACAGGCTGCGGGCCACAAGTTTAACCTGCTCCACTGCCTACCATTCCCTAACTCCTTTAACTCCTTTACTTTGCAAACTGAAAATAAAGGATGTGTGAAACACAGTTATTTGTTTGTACAACTCAGTAAAGTTAATAGCTGTTTTAACCAGCGGATTTTAAATCTTGTGTTTTTTGTGCTATATTATTGCAGGGCAGCTATATTTGATGATGTACCTTCAGCTGCTGCCAGGGGTCACCATTTATCTGCATAGGTATTTTGACAGAGGTTTTACACTAGATGTTCTTCCTGATGCAACAAAAGCACAAAAACAAACAAACATTACAACTCACTGAAATATCAACCAGTTTTCAGGTGCTTATATATATATATACCCCCTCCATGGAGAAGGAGACTAGAGGCCAAGATCAAGGTAGCACGGAGGGAGGTTAGCCAACTATCGGAGCTGCAGAAAGGTGCAATGAAAAAGGTGCCTAAGAAGTACAGCAAGCTGTCCATACCTGAGGCCTTGGAAACTGCCAAGCAAAGACTCACAGCCTTGGCCAGCCGCTTGAAGAGGTATACCAGAGAGATAGAAGGCAGGAGAATAAACCAGCTGTTCTCCACAGAACCATCCAAGGTGTACTCTCAGTGGCAGAACAGCACCACCAAGGCTGGAAACGGAGCAATACTGGAAGAGCATATGGGAGAAGGACGCAACCCATAACAGCAATGCTCAGTGGCTAGTGGATCTAAGAACAGATCA
>VUQH01036041.1:12130-35176 GCA_015106775.1 Etroplus canarensis | reverse complement strand
TGATGGTATGGGGGTGTATAAGTGCATATGGTATGGGCAGCTTGCATGTTTTGGCAGAAACTATGAAGCTGAAAGGTATATAAAGGTTTTAGAGCAACATATGCTCCCCTCCAGACAATGTCTATTTCAGGGAAGGCCTTGTGTATTTCAGCAGGACAATGCAAAATCACATACTGCAGCTGAAGCATGGCTTCGTCGGAGAAGAGTCTGGTTGCTGAATTGGCCTGCCTGCAGTCCAGATCTTTCACCTATAGAGAACATTTGGCCCATCATTAAACTAAAAATACGTCAAAGATGACCATGAACTCTTCAACATCTGGAAACCTGTATCAGGCAAGAATGGGACTGAATTCCAACACCAAAACTCCAGAAACTAATAACCATAATGCCCAGAGGTTGTCAAACTGTTTTGTAAAGAAAAGAAGATGCTACACCATGGTAAACATGCCCCTGTCCCAACTATTTTGAGACCTGTAGCAAGCATCAAATTTGAAATGAGCTCATTTTGCACATAAAATTGTAATATTTCTCAGTTTAAACATTTGTTATGTTATTTATGTTCTGTTGTGAATAAAATATTGGCTCATGTGATTTTAAAATCTTTTAGTTTTTATTTTGTTCAAATTTAAAGTACGCCCCAACTTTAGCAATAATTCTAAAAAATATTTTCTCATTGTCAACATTAACAACCAGTGGCAAAGTGCTCCAAATATTGTTGTATAAGTGATGTATCACACAATAGACCCCACATATTCAAGTGAGCTGGTGCTTAGTGTAGTGCCCTCAGGGGCTAATTGGATTGGTGTTTAGCAAGACCTGCAGATGAAGCAAGGATTACCTTCATGCATAAAACTGTCTTTGTTTTTCTCTGCTGTCTTGTCTCTCCCTTCTTTCCTTGGCTGCTTTTCCCACTGCCTCCCCCATCTGCACAGGCCATTGAAGGAGTCATGTAAGCATACCTTTGTCCCTGCATGGGAGGAAGAAGAAATGATCTGGTATTAAATTTCAATAACACGTTTTCCCAGGTCCTCCAGAGTACAAGCAATCAAGGGTTAAATTGGATCTGTAACGTATGCTCGGTGACCCACAAATCGCTTACCCATCAAACAGACTCATTACGAGCCGGCAAGCAGATGAGTGTTTGTGAGCCTTGCCTCTGAGCGGTGGGGATTGTGTGTATTACCGCTAACACGGCTGAGGTATTTAAATTTTGATTTTTTCGTAATGGGTTTTGACATGTTTCATTTCCTCTGGGGGAAGCGCTCAAGACCTCCGAAAGTAAATGTTGCTAAAAAGTCATCAAGGCAGAATATTAAAATGCCATCAAATAAGAATTTCACTAATGCGATGGGGCTTGGGCTTCAGGTACGCAAGGCTGGGGTCAGAGGGGCTTGGTTCTGGGAGAAACACTATTTGTTCCCCTTGGCTGCTTTCTTTCCCTCTTAAATAAATTATTAAACTACTTCAACCCCCTCCCCACCCCCCTTCTCCTTCTCTGGCCATCCACCTCTTGTGCCTCATAGTTTAGCCCTTACTTTTGAATTGAAAGGCCAGCAAGAGGAGGAACTGTTAGAGTATCAAAATAGAACACCTTTGGCTTAAATGAGATTAGCTAAATAGTTTACATTTTCACAAGGGCCAGCATTCATTCATTCATTGTTGTTCTAAAGTCATGCATTAAAAAACAGCAATAATACAGAATGGTAGTATTAGGCATCGCTGTAATGTACATGCTATAGTTTTGGAAATGAAGATCTACGGGCACAAATGTCTGTATAACTAGCTTTCTGTTTTGACTGTTATTGCCAAGGTTTAATCCACTGCATCACTGGTGGTTTTTGTATTCCATGGGTACTCCTTTTGAGGCCATTACCAAGCTGACAACCCACCAGCTGTCACTAATTGCACACTAATGGGGTTTGGTGGTCTGATGGTTTGTCTGTGAGGGGCGTTCCAGTTCTACACCGGAGGTCCTTCTGACTTGCCAAATCAAAGGGGACACATTTAAAAAAGCATGTCGTGTTATTCTGTTATATTACCTCTAACTGCACCTCTACAATAACGACTAATTTACAGGGCATTAAACTCGGAGACAAAGATTTCTCGTGTGTATAATTAATCATGGATTATTTCATATTCACCTGACATCACATTGTATTGTTTAAAAAATGCAAAAGATTGCTTTGTTGGAGACAGCGGCCATTATCATGCATGATATTTTCTATTCCTTGTCATTGAAATCTTTGCAGGAGACAAGAAGGGCTCGTCTCTACCCTCTGTGTCAGCCAGCCCGCTAATAGATGTGAGAAGGTCATCTGGCATTAGTGGCAGAAGTACGTTAGCATTTGTGCTGAGCGTCTCTTGCCAGACTGTGTGCATGTTTGAAGGCGCTTGGACAAGCAGGCCCTTTCATGGTGATGAATGGCTTTTTTCAAGCGTTCTGCTCCCTAGTTATGAGAAGGGTGACCTGGTCATTGGACGACTTTATGAAGCTATAAAAAATGTATGTCAGTCTGCAGTCTCTAATGCCATCCCTAAACGGGGGTAGAGGGGGAAGGGGTAGCTGGAATGGTAAAAAGGCCATTTACCGTCACTCTAAATAGCTCTCTGACTGCCCTTCTCCACTTATCTGACAATGTCCTTGTCGTCAAGACAATTTTTTATTCTCTTTTTTATTTTTCCCATTTTTTATAGGTTACATTTGAATTAGGCCTAGACAAGCCAGCATTTCCTCCCAATATTTTACAGTAAGTCAACCAAAGTGTAATTAAGGTATTGCTACAGTAATTTCAGGTAATGTAGTGTTGTAAAATGTGTTCCTCAAATTACAGCATATGCACTTCATTAAACTTTATCCTACTGACATTAAACAATATTTTATCTGTATTGTGTAAAGCTGCATACGGGGTGTACAATACAGATTAAGCAGTAATTCACACTAGTCTTGGTAGTTTAGGTACCAATACATGAGCCATGATTTTTTTTCTCTCCCAATCCACATGTGATGTGGCTGGATGCCATTAATCACAAATGTCTCCTGTTTTAATAAATATGCAAATTTATATTAGTCAAATGGTGTTACAGTTTCTGTGTCATTAATAAATAATGAGCTTCTTTGTTGGATAGGTAAGGTATTTATGCACAAAGTATTTACAGTGATGTTTAGAAGTGACTTGTCAGTTTTACATTAAAGGGCAATGCTATGCACATCTTAAGGACATCTTACGTTTTATGAATACTATGCACTAAGCTTAACTTTGTTCATAGACACAGCTTAATCAAAAATACTTAATCTGAGCTCAAAATTTAATCAAAAATAACCTTGAAGTAACTTTTGGTGCATAACATATACTTTCTATAGCCCACAAATAAAAACAGATGTATATAAATATAGATAATACATATGATGGTATGCATGTTGTACAGTGTATGTACAGTGTATGTACAGAGTTGATGCCCCTGGTGAGAGTAATGTGCTAACTGTGTGTCCCAATCTATCCAACAGATGTCATAGCTTGTGAATTCCTGTTGTAGTTCTTGTGCACATCATACTCTTAATACCTGTTCCAGTTAAATTCAAATTTCAAACAACAGTTGAAAAATGAACTTTTTTTTGAGAGTTTACTCATAACCACACACTTTATTTCAAAGAAATGCAGACAATGAAGCAGTGAGATTGTTTGGTATTTAAGTGGGCTGCCGTTTGGTATCCAAATTATAACAGAAACCAGGAAGATTAGAAACAAGGGAATGTTTCCGTTATCAGAGTAAAGAGGCAAAAGTGAGATGTGGGGGGCTGAACTGCCTGACTCTGTCTCTCGGTGAGCAATCAATCATGGCCCTCTCTGCAGTCTCTTTGATCTGAAAACAGCTGTAATCTGTGGTCATTGTTGCTAGAGTAGATTGTTTGCCAAACTATTACCATAACTGTCAGCCCAAATCAGAGAAATAATCTCATGGTTCTGGACAGATGTGGTTCCTCTGCATTATTGATATGGTCATCTGAGAGAGAGGTGGAATTATAAAACATAGTTCTATTTATAAAGGGAGATTGGCTTGGGCCTTGAGAGTGAGTGAGTGGGACAGGCACCTCTAGAAAGTGAGATATAGCCAAGTTCAGAAGTGAAAAAACAAATTTCCTAGCTCTTTTAGGGTCAGCTCACCCCATGGGTCTACTTCCTCTCTAAAAATGAGTCACCAGAATACACAATGGACTGATTTCTGAGAAGTGCTCTTACACATGCACCTGTATAAAGACATTAAAATTAAAAAAAAAAAAAAAAATATATATATATATATATATATATATATATTTACTCTTTGCTTTTTATAGGGTTTTATAGGGTTTTATGACCCTTGTGACAAGTCAGGGCTTGTCTTTACTAAAGCATTCATTGTTTAGCATATGTGTTTAGTTCCATTTGGTATGTGTATGCAGCCATTTTTGTCTAGCTAAATGCAATTCAGGATTGTGACAAAGGAAGAAAAAAAAACGGCAGCCTTTGGCACAACATTGAATGTTTCTATTAGAACACATGGTTGTGCCTTGTGGGAAGGTTGTGAACCTGAGCAACCAATGCATGTTTATTTAGCAGCCCTGCCAACTCACTGAGTCTGGCTAAGTTTCAGTAAGTTAATGTGGCCAATGACAAAATCCCACTTCTTGAAATTACAATGTGATTGAGGTTTTTGGTGTCAGTGGTCTGACACAAAATAACCTAAGGTGGGTGCGTATCTACTACTATAAGCAAAATTAAGAGAAAGGAAGTAAAATAAAAATGTTCATTGTATTTATGTCCAGAACATTTTAGGATAAAAGGAACATTGTTTTATATTGTGCAGGTATGACAGTGAACATTGTAGTTGTCTTTCCTGTGATTTTAAACTATGCAAAATGCAAACAACTGTGAATGAAACAAGAAAAACACAGATAAAGTAAAGTGTAACAGTAATATGTTTACACTGACTTGGGTCACATCATGATTTTTTTCTACTGAAGCCAAATTACAAAATCATCCTCGCCACTTGCCAGACTTTCCTTTGTGGAAACATGTGGCCCTTGTTGGCAAAGGGCAAAATTTGGCAGGAACCCGAGAAAACGATTACAAGTACTGGCATATGGAAGAACAAATAGTTCCTCATTCAGTGCATCAGGTCTGTGCCATCTTCGTGGTCTAAAAAAGAGACATGATGGATGTCCAGCAGTGCAAACTGGGCTGGGGCCAGGTACTGCTGATGTACAGCAAGAGTACAGTATGACCCTTCTGTACATCAATAAAAGCAACAAAATCTACTTACCGCCTACTTACCTTAATTCAGTAATAAAAAGTCTAATTTCCTCTGGAAATGGTGTTTGCCTTTAAAAATGATGTATTACATTTTTAGATTTCTTTAATTTGAACAGTGCACATAAGAGGTGGCACGCAGAAGTCAGCTTCTAAAACTAAAGTAATCCTTTGCAGATATTTCTCTTGAACAGTGGGAACATTTTTGTTTCATTTTCTGCTTGCTTTATCAACTCTGTGTAACTATAATAGCAACTTATGACTTCCTGCATCTGTTTCAAAAAAAAAAAGTATTTTGATGTGAGGGTAGTGACAAGACTCAAATTATAATATGATAATAATATAGTATGATATTATTATGATCCTAAAATATCCTGGTTAATATGAAGAAAGATAAAATAGATGGAGATGGAGGTGAAAGTAAAATAGCACAGGTGCACAAGCTTTTTCATAACTTGAGCAAATTTCAGACATCTAACATCATTAAGAATGACAATGCCTTTTATCTGTCTGTACTTGTTCTCTGGACATACAGAAAGGCACAGCGATTAGGTTATGGCAGGTCAACTATTATTTTGCTAACCCTGGTTAGTTATAAAAAAACTCATTACCTCCTACCATCAATACTTTTTTTACAAGAGAGAAGAAACAAGAAATCACAATTAGGTTTGCATTTTATAATGCACCCAGTGCTGACTGCTGTAAAAAACAAACAAACAAGCAAAAAACTAAGATTATATTCAGGAATAGCATTTTACACATTTCAGCTGTAAACCTTTTAAACATTTAATTACTCGTCTTTGCTTGGTAACTACAATATGCCATGTACAGGTAAGAAATTAAGCAACTACAAGGAGAAACCCTGGTTTGTGTCACCAAGAGGAATAGAGGAAAGCCACACTGCAAATTTTGTTTCTAAAACCCCAATTCCAAACAGGTTGGAACATTGTGCAAAACATAATGGAAGGGTCTGCAAATCTCATAAACCAATATTTTACTCACAAAACAGCAGAGAAAACATCAAGTGTTAAAAGTGAAACATTTTGCTGGTTCATGAAAAATGCTAGCTCATGTTAAATTTGATGGCAGCAACACATCTATGAAAAGTTGGAGCATGTTGCAACTAATTAAGTCAACTGGCAAAAGACCAGTAATTTGATTGGGTATAAAAAGAGCACCTTAGAGAGGCAAGTCTCTCAGAAGTACAGATGATCAGAGGTTTAGCACTCTGCAAGTGACAGTGTCTGCAATTTTCAGAATAATGTTCCTTAACATGAAATTGCCAAGACTTTGAATATTCCATCAACTACGGTACAGAATATTATCAAAAGATTATGGGAAGCAAATTAAAACTCTTGATGATATTATTGAGGTACCTCTGTGCTCAAGAGACATGGTGAAAAAGCAATATTGGATGCTTGTGATCTTCAGGCCCTGCATTATCATGATTCTGTCATATAAATTACTGCATGGGCTCAGGAACACTTCCACAAACACTTGTCTGTAAACACAGTTTGCCATACCATGCATAAATGCAGGTTAAAAGTACAATGAGTGAAAATTAGCAACATCTGCTGGTGAGAATGCCACACAAACTAACTGAAGTATTCAGTATGTCTAGTTCTGAAGTTTGTGTATGTATATATAACTGTAGATACAACTAGGAATTAAAAATGCAACTGAACAGATTAAGATTTAGGAATTAGAAGTTCAGATTACACAAAAGTAACAGATTATAGCTGATGATTAATGATAGTCATTCTGTACTATGATAGCTTTTTATGCTAAATACTAGCTAGCTGATTTTTATACTCATACAAGCCAACATTAGTTATAATATCCAACCTTTAGTAAGATATCGACATTGCGTATTTTTCCACGTTTGCATAGTGAAAGTGTATTTTCTTTCTTCTTTTTCTTCTTCTTCTTTTTTTCTTTTTCTTTTTCCAATTTTGTTTCTTTTGGTTTTATAGTAGGTTCTGTCTTCCATACAAAGGAAGTGTGAACAAAAAGACAACAATTATTATCCGGAAGTGATTTTACACTATAAAAAGCATAACAATGAATGTTAGATTCAAATTCTGATGACAGATCACCTTAATTATTGCTGACTGTACTTTCAAAGCTCTATCATATGAAGAAGTAATTTGTCAGAATCAGAATCAGTATAAGAATACTTTATTATTAATTCCAGGGGGGAAATTGCAGTGAAGGTCTTGGATATTTCAGCATGATAACGCTAAATCACATACTGCAGTTATTACAACAGTATGGCTACTTCATACAGAAGAGTCTGGGTGCTGGACTGGCTTGCCTGGAGTACAGGCATTTCACCAATTGAAAACTATCATGAAAGACAAAACACAACAAAGAAGAGAAGACGGAGGACTACTGAGCAACTGGAATCCCATATCAGACAAGAATGGGACAACAGTCCTCTCTCAACAACTGGTCTCCTCAGTTGCCAGACTTTTGTTAAAGGAAGAGGGGATACTACACAGTGGTAAACATGGTGCTGTCCCAACTACTTTGAGACGTGTTGCTACCATTAAATTCAAGATGAGCTAGTTTTTTCATGAAATAGTAAAATGTTTCACATATGTTTTCTTTAATGAATAAAATATTGGTTTATGAGATTTGCAAATCATTGCATTGTGTTTATATTCAGTTTTTGCAGAGCATTGCAACCTTTTTTGAATTGAAGTTAAAGCTAAGGAGGTTTTCTGTTCAGGCTCAGGCATAAAGGGCTTACATGAAACATACATTTATATTTCATCCATGATTCGTAAAATAAGCAGTTTCTATCTGGTCCTAGAAGTCAGTCTTCAGTGTATAGTAGAATTGTCCTTATTGTGCTTGTTGATGTTATTTATTTCTTCATGGCTGTAAAAATATAATCACCAGTCAGTGACAGAGGTACTGTGACCTCCTTCGATCCATAAATTACACCTGTTAGTTAACTCCCCCGTCGTTTGTGAGTATACTCGGGCTTAAAGGTTAACAAAAGAGAAACGGGGCAAGCTCTGCTGCTGCTACAACAGATCAATGTCAAGTAAATAACCTTTTCTTCCTTATTTCCTGACTCGTATTGATCTGTCTCTCCTTTCCCTGTCTCCCTTCTGCACTCTGTTCCTCACATGGCACCTCAGTCTCCCCTTCATGTTATTTACACCCTTTCATATTTTAAGTCTTTAATATGTTTTTTTTTTAATTGAAAAGCAACACTTTGTCAGCTTTGTCTTTTTCCAAATACTCCTTTGTGTTCATGAAGGACACAAAGAATAGAGCTTTTGGACAGCTTTTGTTCTGTAGACTTGTTTAAAGTTTTGTTAAGGAGCGCTTTAAACGAATGACTGTTTTTGCTCCTTTTCTTAGTGGAATTTACTCAAAATTTCAAGAGAAATGTCAAAAAATAAGAATATTTTTACACAAATATTTTTATACATATATGGACATAATTAGCCATGAAATAGCCACATGATTATATCTTGTTCATAGTGCATATTTTATATAACCACTTTTTACTTATTACTTATTTGTTTTTTAAACTGAATAAAGGCTTCATTTGAAATAGGAATCAAGGAATAATTTTAGAAAATCATTAAGAAGCAATAGGTGATTGCGGCTTCTCAAATGTAGGGATTTGTTGCTTTGGATTTTTCACCAAATATCATTGAAACAGCACCATTATTAGGATGCCATTGTTATTTGGGCAAACAGCAGCTAAGTCAGAAATAGTGTGTGGTTTAGGGATTAGAAAGACTAGTATTCTAAAACCTCTCTAGCAGCCTGCAGTGTTCATTACATCTTGCAACACAAAAGCGTTTGACTGAACAGCGTACTAGCAATTTTGCCGTTCTTAGCACTAAGCTTAGCTAAAGAGAGAAGGTCACTGGGTCATTAAAATGAAAATGGGTTTGTCCTCTTGGGAGCATATATCAGCTTTGAAACACCTCAATCCCTTCATTTTCATCTCAAAAATCCATGTTCACATGTTTCAATAGTACATTTGTTCTACAGAAGTCATCACAAATGCAAGATCCATCCTCTTGAGAGCATGAACCAAAAGCAAATCTATGTGAGATTTCCCTATTCCTTTATGAATGTTGGTGAAAAGAAATTTTCGGAATATTGATATCAAATTAGACTGAAATATTCAAACAACATGTTGAAATCTCTTTTAATGACTACTGGCAATTGAACAATTAGCAGTTAAACAGGTGTCCACTGCTTAATGGCCTTTTGCTGTATTTACATTAATGAAAAGAATTAAAAATAAATATGTGTCTGTTTTCAGGTGAAAATGATTGAACAAGGATAAGCTTTTGCTATTATACAACTCCAGTGTTGTGACTAATTAATTAAAAATAATATACATATCAAAAGAAAAACATTTGCATGTACAAATGTGTTTTAAATTTTTATTGAGACAATTTGGTAGAGCCTAAACGTAACTCTAAAGATGAAATAACTGTCTTATGACTGAAGTGTTTTGGAACTGGACTATATCTTTATCAGCGCAGTACCTTAAAATCACCTCAACACATCTACTATGGGTTAGTCTATTGTGATTCTATGTCCTCAGATGTATTTGTAAACACAGTTGTGTACAACTTCATTCCATTGATTTTTGTTTTTACCTCATAATAGTAGGGACATAGAAAGTGGTGATACAGGTTGAACAACTGTATGCATGTCCATGCACTTGTACTACAAAAACTCTTGGTAGCCATTTGAGAACCCCCCCCAAAAAAAAAACAACTTGATGGATGGCTTTCTTGTTCAGATCACTCAGTTGATCATATCTGTCTTAGGAATAAGAACAGAAATAACTGAACATTTCAAAGTAGTTACTCAGAAGAATGAGAACCAAGGATCAAAATAAAAGCGCACCTGTTGGTATCACACAAGGATCAGTGCATTATTGGTGTTGGGTTGTTTAAAATTCCTTTAGTGGTGCTATATGATCCTTGTGTCATAAGATATTACAAAGACCACCAATGTCGACATTCTTTACAGTGAAACATAAGCTGGCTCGGCTGTTACTGAGACAATATTTTAAGGATTCTGGAACCTTTATTCTGTAATAGTCAAGCTCAATCATCAAAACATATGGATAAATATGACTCAGTGGTATTTATAAGTGTTGAATTTACTTATTTTTAAGAACATATTTGACCTGCGTATTCACAAGGAGTTGATTTTGTCATTTCCAAAAAAATCACTTTTCCTGAAAACAGTGAAACAGTGAAGGTAATCTCTCTCAGAAACACAGTGTGGGTCTTCTGTACATGGGTGTGGACAGAAAGATGACTGAAGAGCAGTAAGCTTTTAATTTATGTAAACTGCATTCTGTGAATTAGCTGGGAAGAATTTCAGCATGTAGATATTCTGATTTGAAAAGGGTACTAAACTTGTCTAATGTATTCTTTAAAGATTACTCGAAGGTTACATCATAGATGTTTACATTACATAGCTACTTAATTATTGATACTGCTTAACATCAAACAGCAATCTAAATATTCCATGGTAGTTTTATTTCCATAGACAAGTTCTACAAAAACCCAAAAACAAACAAAAATCCAAAAAACAAAAAAGCACCATTCATGAGAATGTTGCAACACAGCAATTGTTTTGGAAAATCAGATCTTACTGCAGAACTCTATTTATTGATACTCATTTTGCAGTGTTTTATACACATGGCAAAGTAGATTTGTTGTTCACCAGTTTCAGCCGAAGAAGTTTTCTGCTAAGTGAAACCAGGCCCTCGGGTTTAAAAAAAAGAAAGATTGAAAAAGAAAAAGAAGTTCTCTGTGGTCCAAGGTCAGTGACCTGCTCTGTAGCTGTCTCTATTCCACCTCAGGGCACCTGCTAATGTCAGCCCTCTTTTAGATTCCCCAAATCGTGGCTTGCCACTGGTTATTTTCAGCCGTGATAAGTGATCCCAGTGACCCCAGAGGTCTGACACATTGCTTTTTTTTAGCTAGAAGTCAAATGCCATAGCATTGCCTCCGGATCAAAGCCTTCAAAGTCAAACTCTACTTAGGCATCCATTGAAATAAGAGCTCCAAGCCCAGTTAAGTGCATAGAGCCAGACCAAGCTCATGGCTTGACTCACACTCACGCTACAGCCAAGTGGTGGGCAATCGTGTGCACATGTGCAAGCACAAACACAGATTTTTTTCTCTTTTTTTTAACCAAGTATATTGCACTGGCTACAAATGGGTGAAAAAAAATAAGGAAAAACCTTAACCTGTGACCCCACAGAGAGGGTTCTGGTGGCTCTGTTACACTGTTGGCGGCATTTTCAGGTATTGTTTGGGTTCAAATGTTCCTTTAAAAGGAAGGGACACAGTAAATCAATTTGAAATTGTATTCAGTGATCACCTTTATCCTGTGACAAAACATTTATAACTGATTCATGTGACCTCTGTACCCAGCCAGTCTGCTTACTTAGCCACTGGAGGCAACAAACCCTGTCCACTGGTCATTGTTTACAAATGCAAATGCATTTAAAATAAAGCTAGTGAAAAGCTAAATCCTATGAAAAATGAAAGGATATTGTTACAGATAAATTTGTGCTAATGCCATTCTTATTTTGCTCTCCACACGGACTCTTTACCTGATTGCAACCAAAGCCTGTTCAAACATGACTGAGCAAAAGCACTCGAAAAAAAGCAACTACAAACAGAAACCACAAAGCTTTCAGTAATTAAAATCTACATATTCAAAATCTACATATTCAAGCAGAAAATCTGTTAACTCAGATTATATCCAGGGTAAAAATGTCCCCATCCATGGGGCATAAGAATCAGATCCTATGATTTGATGATGATCAAATCAGAGGGTCATCATGAATTTTGCACCTAAATGTTCCAACAGCACTCTCCACCACATAACACCAAATCACGGAATATCAGTTATTGCGAATTCAGCAATTTTTGTTGGTTTGCCCTTTGTGAGATGTTTTTAATATGCGGTCCAAAAATATTTTTTTCACAGTTTTGAAAATATGACAGTTGTTTATAAATTATGAAAGCAGGCGGGGATAGATATTGTAAGCTAGTGTGTTCCTTCCATTCTCTCGTCTAATACCAGTCATGTCCACTTCCTTTTCCTGTTCCCGACATTACTGCACAACCCCTCCCCCACCTGACAGGAAGCGGAGTCTGGCCTCTCAACAGATAATGTGACGCACACGTGTGCTAGCGGAAGACGTGGCCATGAGCCACAAAGGTCCACTCTGGGTCCCGGATTATGATAACATCAGGAAGCGGAGAAAGGAAGAGGTGTCTGCAGGAAGTTGGGAGGCCTGCTGAAGGCCTTAGAGAGAATTATGGTTATCTTTCTGAGATGCCTGGGTGTCAGCTTGGCTCTAACATGATGATCATGGAAAATGGATGACACAGTGTTTCAAATGATACCATTTTTTGAGGAAGGTGTGAGCGGGGGGTTCAGTGTTGCTGTCTTGGTCTGTGCTTTTTGGGGTTTTTTTGGGTTTTTTTTTACAGTTTTTTAAATTATAAAACATGACCTCTTTTTATTAATCACTGACATGAAATGCATGAAGTGGAGACAACATAAAGTGAGCCTCTTGCAGTGTAATGATACTGAAGAAGATTCTGTCCTTAAAAGCATATTCTCAGTGGAGGAAGCTCAAAATAAATGTTAGGGTTGGAAAGTCCAGATGGTCTTTAAGAGCGTATTCCCCCGCCATAAGCACTCTTGATTTATGAGATTCTCTAATGGTATCTCTGTTCTGATCTGGCTTTCTTTCACCCTGCTCTCCTCTGAAGCTTTAAACTCATCAGGTTCTCTCAGCCCTGTCGTTAATCCTGAAGTACAAAGGAAGGTATGGCTGTTGAAAATTAGGGATTTTTCCTCCTCCCTTCTTTCTGTACTCAAACTCCTGCTGTCTGATGAATGATAAACTGATGAGCTGACTTAATCCAGGAGAACTGCCCCCTGCCGCTTCACTTTACATTCCCAAAACATATGTAGTCCTGGAGGAAATTTGCCATGAAATTGGGAGGAGGTTGTGAAGAATTCCTCATATGGCTATAAGCATATACAACTGACCCCCCCATGCTTGCAAGTGGCATTTATAGTTTTTGTTGAGTGAAAGTGTGTCAGTGGATGAAGCATTAATAAAGGATTTTTATTGTTTTGAGGGACTCACGTCAGTCAGATAAGGTGATCTAAGGTTAGGTTAGGTTTTGTCTTGCTTAGACATTAAAAATTGCCTTTAGGCACAAGAAATGCCATGCTGAAGCTGCTATTTTCTCTGTTCTTAATTAAAGTCTTTTTTCTTGCTTAAACCTGAGCACACAGTCCATTTTTTGCACCTTCTATAACCACCATCAACCTCTTGCTGCCTCCACTAAAATGTACATATGCTATAAGATTGCTGTGACAAAGTAATGGCAAAATTGCTGCCTCATTGTAAGAATCATAGTGTTATAGGGTCACAAGTTTTTGGACAGTGAGACATTTTTTTGTATTTTTTTGTAATCACAGTGGATTTCAAATCAAACAAAGTGTGATTTAAGTCCAGAATTTCAGCTTTAAGTCAAGGGGTTTGACAAAATAATTGCTGTTTAGGAATTACATCCATTTTTATACACAGTGTCCTATTTTCAGATTCTGAGAAGTAATGGAAGACTTGACTGACTAGCAGTTCATAGCCAGATGAAGCCTGTTACCTCATTATTAAATGAAAAACTAAGCAGATAAAAGATCTGGAGTTGATTCCAAGTCTAGCAGTTGCATTTGGTCTAATGAAACTCAGAATATGAGGTCTGAAGAAATGACTCTGCAAACAAAGGAGGCTTTTATTAGGCTAAAACAAAACTATCAGAGACATAGCAAAAACTTTAGGGTTGGCTTAATCAATAATATCGAACATTCTTAAACAGACAGAATGCACTGGTCAGCTCAGCAACACTCACACTGAAGGCCTTAATGCTCAGTTCTGATTTTCTGGTGAGATCCAATTATTATGTGTGGTTGTTCACATTATAATTTAAATGGACAGCCATCAAAGTCAAGTGTGGAGAGTCTACAGCCTTGAAGCGATCTGCATGTGCAGAAGAAGGCATGACGTCATACGCAGCACATTGTGTTGATGGAAGTTAATATGGCTGCTACACATGTCAGTGAGTGTGTAAAACCTCACTTTCTTTCCACTGACTTGCTCCATCTATGGTATCTGCCATGCTTGTTTCATCCATTGTTTACATTTGATCATGTCGTGTCTCGCTTCCTCCGGCACGGAATTATGATATCTGTCTCACTTCAATGAGGTGAAAGAGCTAAAGTTGGATGAAATGCAACATGGCTTTTCATTTTAAGATCGCTTTGAAAAACATTGGGTACGTATCCAATTTAGGACCACATATAAAAGTGGCCTGAATCCAATTTGAAAAAAGGGGATTTGTGCTGTTCAGACTGTCCTAAAATAATCAAATATGGGTCACATATGAGCAAAAAAAAAAAAAAAATCAGACTTGGGCCACTTCTGAATGCAGTGTGAATGTCGCCTTAAAGACATGGAAGACCATGGAAGACAGCCAAAGTGGATGATCACAAATACATTTAACAACAGGAAGGTTTTGCCAGAAAACATCTAAAAGGGGTTGCCAAGTTCTGGAAAAACAACAAAAAAACAAATCAACTTTGTACAGTTGAAACCAAGATTTCCTTGTACCAGAATGATGGGAAGAGAAAAATATGGAGAAGAAAAGGAACAGCTCATGATCTGAAGCATACCGCATCATCTGTCAAACATGGTGGAGGCAATATTATGGCATAGGCTTGCATGGCTGCCAGTGGAATCAGGTCAGTAGTGTTTATTGATTATGTGATTGCTGAAAGAAGCAGCAGGATGAATTCTGAGGTGTACAGGGCTATACTCTCTGCTCAGATTCAGCTAAATGCTACAAAAATGATTGGAGAGCACTTCACAATGCAATTGATAATGACTCTAAGCATACTGCAAAAACAAACCTAGAGATTTTCAGAGAATTTGATATTCTTCAATGACCAAGTCAGTCACCTGATCTCAACCTAAAAGAGCATACTTTTCAGTTACTGAAAACAAAACTGAAGGCAGAGAGTGCCACAAAAGAGCAGCAACTAAAGGAGGCTGCAAAAAAGGCTTGGCAGAGCATCTCAAGAGAGGAAACATAACATTTGATGATGTCCATTGGTTCTAGGCATCAGGCAATAAATTTAAAATTAAGTTGGTTTGTCCCATTACTTTTGAGACTCTAAAAATGGGTGACTATGCATAAAAAGGGCTGCATTTCTAAACTCTTTGAATTAAATCTGAAAATTGTCCCTTTGATCACATTTTGACTGTCCGATTTGAAATCCACTGTGGTGGATACAGAGGCAAAATGACAAGAAATGTGTTGTTGTCCCAAAACTCATAGACTGAACTGTGGTGCCCCTTACATGTGTTTAATGAAACAAATTAATTTATAAATATGCAATTTGCTGTATACAAGGTTGCATTGTCATATCTTGGACACATCAGCATTTATACATAATAAACTATGCATATTATCTTCAAAGTGAAGTTTATTTACATAATATAGTTAAAAATTTGTTAGAACTTTTTTAATCTAGATTTGGCCTTGCGACATTATATATTGAGGATCTGTTTTGTGGTGTTGTCTAACCATATTATGTTGTAACTGTGAGCTTTCTTTAGCTAACCTATATTTATAAAAATATGATGGACACAATTGGAGAAAAAACTGGGAGATTCAGTATATCAGTCTCTGTGTACAACTTTCCAGAGTGCCTGATCCCTGGGCACTGATATTTTGGAGAAAAAAAAACACTCTTATCTTCATGCTTGTGTGTTCACAGTACAGAAACCTTCTAAAGTGTGGCATCACTTAGTATTTCAGTCTTCCTGTGGTCTCAGCACTAGCATAGAACTTTAGCCCCTGGCGGTACAGATGACAGTTTATTATGATCTCTCTGACAGGGTTTGCACCCTTGGGGTCTAAGAGCTCATACTCTCATGAACAATCACAGTTGCACTGACTATGCCATTCCTGCACTGCCTGCCATTCATGCATGTTTTTTCTCTTATCTTTAGCTTAGTCTTCAGCTAATTCTCAAAGAAAAGAAATATTGTTTACTTTTGGTCCTCTGTCTCCCCCTTGATGTAATCTTTACAAACAGAAAAACAACACACACAAACAAAGTAAGTGCTCTATAATGTAATTTAGAGCTTGGTGGGTCTTTTGTCTCCCTAAGTCACTGTTTCTTATTAGGTATGATAAGATTCTAATGAAATAATAAGACACTCTAAAGCTTATTATACTTTCAGCTGCTTTTTTATTGTTGAGAAATGCCTTGTTTTTGTTCCTTTATGCATATTCCTTTGTGTGTCTGCCCAATACCCTCTGCACAACAATTCAAAACAGGCTGAAGAATTCCAGAGTGTTTGTAGGTCATCAGTTAACACATTGACTTAACCTAGAGGGTCATGGTGTTGAGGGGTCAGTGGAATATTACTACACTGTAATTATGTGGATTGCTCACTGTCTTTTTCTGCCTTTCCTCCTTCTTCTTTTTTTCCACTTTACAGTAATACAGACTTTTGAAACCACTGTGGTACTGCTGTGAATAAAAATATTCCTAATCTGATACTATGTCAGATACACACTTTTAACCAAAAATCTAAAAAGAAGAGCTCTGATGTAATATGCCACTGGATTCACTGGGACATGAAACCAGAGCTAATAATACAAGAGGAATGAAATGATTTAATCCCAGCACCATTAACTTTTACAGCCATGTTCCAGTAACAGATGACAGCCATGAATGAGCATGAGTGCAGTTTGATTTGATGATTTTCTAAAAACAGTTCAGTTCTTCACAGTGAAAACAGCAACTAATAAGTCAAAATATTCAAGACTTTTGAGATTTGTCTATTTTATATATGTCATCTCAAATGTTATAATTACAATAAAATAATTTACAATTTTAATTTGTTTGTGCCACACATTTAAGTGTTAGTACTTTTTGATTCATCTGCTTGAAAGGTGGTTTGTAAATGTAAAGCCACCAGAATGTGTCTAGATTTGGGAAAAGTGTCACCACAAGTGGTAGTATAGGTGGCTAACATTAATGCCTCTACTCCTTACTAGTACAATAATTGATCCATCAGTGCCAATGGCTTTAAGATAAGTTTAAATCAATATAAATCTACTGTAATAGTTGAAGACTAATGATATAGCTTGATTCTCCAGATGAAGACTATGCTAATGAAAAAACTCCTCCAAGCCAGTAAGTTACACTCAAAATGACAAGTTTTCCAATATTGGATTGCGAAAAAAGATAGACTTGCTTGGTTCTTTTGGTGAGTTCACCATGTTACTGGTGATGCTCCGTTCCCCATGTGCACCATAACAAGTTGGTACTGAGACAGTTGTACAGTGGCATAGTTGCTGCATCCTGGCTTTAGTGTTGCCCAGGATGATTGTGAATGTTTTCTCAGTATCTGCCCAATGATGCTCAGGATATTTTATGGGTCTCTACGCTGTAATGTACTGTATTGCGGCAGCAGACTTGGAGTAGTGGACGTCAACAGGCTCAACAAACTGATCCACAAGACCAGTAACGTCGTGGGTGTAGAACTGGACTCTGACAATGGTGTCAGAGAGGAGGATGCTGTTCCTGTTAAGGATAATATTGAACAATCCTTCACACCCTCTCCCTGACATGCTGGACAGGCATAGGGGCACGTTTAGCAGAAGACCTTATCCCACCAAGATGCACCACAGAATGCCACAAGAAATCATTCCCACCTGTGGCCATCAAACTTTTCAACTCCTCACTTTGACACCGGGACTATTTTTATTTGCCTCACCTTTTATATACTAGCAATTTCTAATAGCAATTTCTCCCTAGTATTAATAAAATATTCTGATTCAGAAAAATCTTGATTCATATTTATTAATAAATATATATATATATATATATATTTCATCTGTCTCTTTCAAATGCTGTGCTGCAAAAGAAATCTATCCATCCATCCATCCATCCATCCATCCATCCATAGGCTGGAGCCTATCCTGGCTGATAGAGGACAAAAAAGCTGGGTATACCCTGGACAGGTTACCAGTCTGTCGCAGACGTAACACAGTGAGAGAGTCAATTAATCACGCTTGCATTCACACATACAGCCAATTTAAGATTGTCAATTAACCTAACAGGCACGTCTTTGGACTGCGAGAGTAAGCTGGATTACCTGGAGAGAACATGCAAACTCAACACGGAAAGGCCCCTGTCAGTTGGTGGATTAGAGTCTAGGACTTTCTTGTTGTGAGGCAGCAGTGAGAACCACCACAGTTAACTTAAGAAACAGTACACACACACACACACACACATATATATATATATATATATATATATATATATATATATATATATATATATATATACAGTTTATATCAGTTTACTTAGATGGCAGTTTATAGACACTATAGGAGTGATTTTCACCTATCAACCAAAGTTTGTTGTTTTTTAACATAATCTAGAGTGTGTTCCTCAGCTAGTCTGTCACTAATTAAGTACAAAGTATTCACAAAATAATTCACTTTAGTAATAAAAAGCTAAATATAAAGCCATTAAGTTCAAAATGGGTCCAAATACCTGACATTTTGAAGATCAACTGAAGATAAGTCCAGTATCTGTGCACTCTACATTGTTCAAGTTTTAACAATTTAAATTCTTATATGGATGCTTTTTTTTCATTTTCATTGTCATAATGTCTCATAGTTTCTTCATGTAGTTATCTGATGATAGCTTGAATTAAAAAAAAGAAAAGCCAGATTTTGAATCACGATGACTGAGCTCGACAACCATTTACTAATACTGCTAATATAAGACTTTAATACTTACGCTATAAAATGGCTATGTCCCACACGTTCAGAATTTCTGAATGCACTCTTATTACCCATAATACTTTAAACTGCAGTTTATTGCATTATAGATGGGATTATTTCACAGCGCTATGTCTATAGCACAGTCTGTAGTGATCATGTTCTGCATGACTGAAGTTCACATCAGTCTTTACTGACCGTGCAGTCACACTGTGTTACTCACAAAAGATTTCAGACTACAGTGTGTCAAGAAAGGAGAGTGCCGGATTTATTCTTTTTTTCTGGAAGAAAACAACAAAAAAGGATGTGTTGTTTGTGTGTAATAGCACTGATTTTTTTTTTCTTTTCTGTCTTTATAGAACAAAAAAGATGTCTCGCCTACCATTACAATGCACTCACAGGCATCTGTAGATTAGATCTGCAGTATTGTGTGTAGTTTTTCTAAAGCCAGCCTGTTTAGAGGGGTCCTCATCAGAAAGAAGATCCTACACTGCACCTATTAGTCTACACCACAGGTGCAGTCTGCAAGACATGGAACCCTTAATGATGCTAAATTGCACTTTTATTTAGCAAGCAGATTCTAGTGGTCTGTCACCTTTTGCTCCTCTTTCTCTCTAACATCCTTTGGGGTTTTGTTCACCTTTCATACTTTGCTGTCATTGTCTTGATGTTTTTGTCAGCTTGAGCCTGGAGGGCATCAGAGCAGCAGGTTTGTCCTGAGCCTCTCAGCTCTGAGCTTTTCATTACAACGGTATCCGGCTTACTATTTCAGGCAGGGAGACGCAGAGACTAGCATGGAGGCAGAAATGGTTGTAAAAGTCAGTACTGGTAACCTTGTCCGCCCATGGTCATGGGTCATTTGGCAAGTGCACGTTAGAATTTGCCTCAGTAGGAAACCCCTTTCCAAGGCTAGTAGAGTGAATGAGGGGAGCTGGGCAGGGAGAGACGCAGAGGTGAAACAGAGAGACAAAGCATACTGTCAACACAATGTTACAAAGGAAACTGTTTGAAGGGTTTGTATGTTTTTAAGATTTTGATGGTATATCCCCATGCTAACAGAGCTTTAGCAGTTGTGACATCTTTACTTTTTATGATGTTTAGCTGACACCGTCGGTTTGTGTATAGAAGTGAACTCAAAATTGAAGATAAGGTTTTCTTATATTAGAGCTGAAACATTAGATGAGTAGTCAGTTTTCCCCAGCTACTTTTGTAACTGTTCAGTGATCACTATTCAAACAAAAATGTCATAATAATTTGATTTGCATGGTGGTAAATTGAACAGTTTCGAGTACTGATAAGATAAAAGCAAGCAATATGAAGATGTGAACAGTAACTTTTCTGTTTTAATATCATTATTTACAGCTGTTTACTGTATTATTGTTTTGCCTATATTGATTTTCACCTAACGTTGTGCTTAATCTTGAGTAAACAAAGTTGGGGTTTTTTTCAGTGATTCCAGATTTGTCATCTACTCAAAAGAAAAGAAAGCAACAGTAAATTAGAACAACATGCCATAACTTTTTCTTATTCTCTGATCCGTTAACATCTCCTTTAAGTAAACTAAAATTTATAAGACATATTATAGACAAGATACTATCAAGTTATGTAAGATCCTCGACACACCCTGGAGCTTGGAGACAGACAATAGCTTTTTGTATTTACTCTCATTTCCTTCCCTAATTGAGTCACAGACCAAAGTAAAGCAACACAAAGGATTTTTTGCTAGAAACACCTATCCAAACACATTGTGCAAGGGCATGCTGGAGCAATTAATAACTCTCTGAGGCCAGCTAGTTGTGGACTCCAAGTGTAGTCAGTTTGAGCCAGAAGGTCACACCAGCCTGAAACGCCTAATACATTTTTGATTAATATGGACTGTAACTACATTAGTAGTTTTGTTATTTTACATCTCAAAACGAAAGTTCTAATTAATTACATTCATTTTTGGAAATAGTCAAATATAGCATTGAGTGTACAATCATATGCATCTCATTTCAACAATTAAGACTTAAACACATGCAAAATCAGGTATCTTTTAAAGATAGAAATAGGCACAGAGTATTGGGGCCTTCTATGATGTTACATTAACCTTGTCACCAGAAAATATAATGTTTCGAATTCCCTAGTGTCAAGAACTAATGTAAGTGAAAGAATCCCACTCAGTTATTCAGTCCCATATGAGCATACTTAAAGACATCTCCTCTGACACATTCATGAGAAATGGCAGTTCTCTTGGCAGGTAGCTTGATTAACTGCTGCAGTCCTGAATGTGTTATGAAATGATATAGTTTTCCTTTCTACACAGTTGATCTGTTGATTCTGTAGGTGTTAGTTATTTCCCTATGTTTTCTACAGCTTCCACCCATTAACACGTAACACTTAGGAGATCGCCCGGTAAATGATCGACTCACATGACAGTTATGGGTCTCTGGCTGCAGATGACGGGGTGCTTTAAAGGCGCAGTAAATTATTTTGAAAGTAAAAGCAAAGCCGGGCGGGTGCAGGGAGTAAGCATGCCATTAACATTCTCTCTATTAGGATATACACACCACACATTTCATTTAGTTGACATTTGTGTAGGCTTCCACAATTAAGGTAATATGAGGCTTTGCACCACGTATTGCAACTCATGCTTGTACACTGCAGGAGCTATTTGAGGGCTTGAAAACAAGGTTTAAAATGGTTAATTGGAGCAGTGAGGGTTTTATTGAGGAGCTGTCTTTTGTTGCATGCTTTCCCAACCCTTTGACCCACAGGCATACACCTGGTATTGGGTCAGGTTACAGCCAGGCTCCAAGGCCTGCAGGTCAAGACCTAGTGCGTCACAGACCTCTAATCCCTTGCATAGCAACATATTTGACTGAAGGGCTAGATGTACACACTCCCAGACTTTATTCTTGAAAAAGTACAGCACTATCTAGTTTGCTCTCTTGCCCCCTTTCGTTTCTTTTCTCGCACTCTTTCTACAAACTGATGATTTAACACTTAAAGGATGTTAAAGAGGTTTTGTGGAGCATTAACCTGCTGTGATTTATGAGCTTGTTGAATTATGAAAAGTACTTTTTTGTCTTTACATGAGTTTGTGTATGTGTGGGCTTGTGTAGTATATGTGTGTAGTTGTGTGGGAAGTAGAGAGAGATAGAGAGAGAGAGAGAGAGAGGAGCTTGAGTTTGTCCATGTTGTTTTTTTTCCCTTTCCAAAGTCCTGACAGAGAGATATATTTTAATTCTTCAACATCAAGGTTTAACTCTCAAGGCTTAGAAAGTAGCTTAAGGGACAATACTGTGACATTTTGACTGTGTTATTAAATGTTCTAATTGAGTAGGGTATGCTATGTTTTGTGAGAATCCTTTTTTCTTTTTTTCTTTGAAGTGCTAGAATATGCAATATTTTCTGGCTGCCAGGAGAGGTGAATGAAAGGCTGCAGAGCTGACGCATTATGTGAAAACGCACTCCTACCGAGTTCCTATTTTGACCTAAGGGTGCATACTAATTACACCGCAGATTATTCTCCCAGGCAGTGCAGTGATAAGCACACCAGGGGGAGCAGTTATACTGTTATTTTGATCCAGAACCACAGAAAAAAAAAGTGCTTGGAGTTCCCATCTTGGATGCTTTCACAAGCAATAGAATAGATATTTCTTGCACGATTACATAAATAAGCACATTTCTACTGGAGACCTGTTTCACAGTTTGCCCAATTGCCCTGTCTCAAGTGGGCCCTGCTGCTCCTGGTTCAGAGGATTTCAGAGCATAATCCTGCCTGACTGCTGAACAACATGCTCCTTCATACACCCTCCCAGCTTGCACTGTGATGAAATTGTGCTTAGTGTTTATGACTACAATCAAAATTGATG
>VUQH01036027.1:5018-24833 GCA_015106775.1 Etroplus canarensis | reverse complement strand
TCATCCAACTTACTCCACAATTCCTCTTTCTCTTCTAACTGGCATCCAACTTGTGGGGCATATGCACTAACAACATTCAGTTTCCACCGGCACCCTGTTGGCTAACAGCACTGGAGGCGGTCGTTGTTAACCCGGGCCGCGACCGATCCGGTATGAAAGTCGTGTTATGAATCCGCGTATTTGATCTGGCAAAGATTTTACGCTGGATGCCCTTCCTGAGGCAACCCTCCCCATTTACCTGGGCTTGGGACCAGCACTAGGAGTACACAGGCTTGTGGGCCCCTGTGGCTGGGTCAGCCCTCTATGCTCAGCTAAGCTTTTATTAATCAATTTGTCTAGACACACACACATCAGCAAAGAAACTCATTGGCAATATTTTCCATTTAATCTCAATTACTCAATGTTTTGCTTTTAATGCACTTCACTCGAAGGATCAATACTTCATTTAGGGGGCTGGGGATGATTTTTTGGAAGTAAAAATTTCCTTAAGCATTATAAAGATTTACACATACAGCATGTCTTTGTTACTTATATCTCGTGTGTGTGTGTGTGTGTGTGTGTGAATAAATCTGTTGTCATTACTGATGTAAAGATGATATAAACATACTTGGTTTGTCACCATCAGTTGCAGCTGTCCCCCAGGAAGACAGAGGTGTGTTTGGGAACATCTCCTCTCCACCCAGCCTCTCTGCTATCTTGCGGGCAGATATAGTGTCCTTGAAGTTCTCCCTCCAGGCCAGGGTGGCACACAGCAGGCACAGAGTTTTACCAGTACCTGTGGGGCTCTCCAAAACCCCATTGGTTTTCTGTAACAAACAGGCAGACAGGTAAAGTTGTGCAGTGAAATCTTACTCTGTGCCAATTCACAACAACAGTCCCCTCAAGGTGCTTTACACTGTAAGGTAAAAACCCACAAGATTAGAGCGAAATGATCAGATAATCCCCCTATGATCAAATACTTGGTGGCAGTGGGGAAGAAGAACTCCCTTTTGCAGAAAGAGACCTCTAGCCGAAACAGGATCAAGAAGGGTCAGCCACCTACTGTGACTGTTTAGGGGTGAGGGGAAAGAAGAGGGGAAAAAAACAGCACAGTAAGAAAGCACGAGCTGCATTAGAGAGTAGACGGCAGTCACTGAAGATGTGCAGTAGTGACATGAAAGCAAACATGTAAAGCTGTGGAGAAGTTTAAAGCAGGGTTAGATTATAAAAAAATATCTAGTGATGGGCAGGTGACGCCTCATGAAGCTTTGAGGCTTTCCTCTTAATTGTGCTGGAAAAGACTCAAAGCTTCGATGATTCAAAGAACAGTGGCATCTGGTGGCCAACTGAACCCATAGCAACCGCTCAAGAGCGCAACTGAAGAACTGACAATGTTTAAATCCCATGTCAGCAATAAAAGTTCATTTATATTAATCAATGATTACATTATCATTACACATCCGAATAAATTATGTCTCCTGTTAGAAGACACTTAGTTGTACTTCTGGTGTAGTGTCTAAGTTATTTTTTTCAAAGGTGTAACACATTTGTTAAAAAAAAAACTCTTAATATGCAGACACACTCAGCCACACTGTCAGAAACACTGCAGATTAAAATAAAGAATAATTAAATGAGAGAATATCAAGGTGAAATGTTGATTCAGGTTCATTTAGAAATTTTTACTTAAAAACTGGACTAAAAGTCCACACATTCAGCAAGACCAGAGATCCTTCCTGCTGTAGCTTTGTGACTGATTATGGTGTTTGGATGAACACAGAAACATCTTTTTTAAGTGTTTTTACTCCAGTGTTTATAAAGAAAAGCTTTAAATGTAACAGTTTATCAGTCATTTGGGGACTTGTGGGGTCCATCAGAAATGTTCAATCACAGAAACAAGGTGTTAAAGGTTTTGTTTTTCACAGGTTTTTATTCAGAAATAACATTTGCTCTACTGTGTCAGGCTTCAGTCTGCTCTTCTCCTGGCTCACCAGCTCCCCAGCTTTAAAAAATATGTTATATATAATATAATGTCTTGATGCTGCCCAGTATTTCAGGGGGTCCTCTGGTTTTGCCAAATGCTGCTTTCTCAAACACCTCTGAGACAGAAAGAAAGGCAGAGCATGACTGAAGTTTCAGCAACACTCAACATATAAAACCTCTGGATCTCCACCATCAAAACTGCCAACAATCACCAAACTCACCAACACTATCCAAACCCCTCTCTCTCTCCTCACAACCCAACATTGCTGAAGAATAATGATGCACCTTATAATACTTTGTTGAGCACCAAACACACAGCTGTCAAACCACTGAAACGTTCTGAAACCAATGAAACACTTCAAAGCATTTTGAACCAACGAAGCGCTAAGTGAACCCGCGGTGACGTCCAAAGCTTCGAACGTCATCGGTCACGTGACCGTGGTGTTTTGATACAAGCTCCGAAGCCTCAGTATCATTTGCCCATCACTAAAAATATCCCTAGCTTTGAAGATCTCACAAAGCACTGTAAGAGTATGGCACAACTGCAAACCTACCAACACATGGCTGTCCACTTAAACTGACAGGCCTGGCATTACTCAGAGAAGCAGCCAAGAGACCCATGGTGGCTCTGGAGGAGCTGCAGAGATCCACAGCTCAGGTGGGACAATCTGTCCACAGGACAACTATTAGCCATGCACTCCACAAATCTGGTGGCAAGAAGAATGTCTTTGTTGAAGGGAAGGAACACTTCCACAAGCCACTGTAAAAGTGAAAAGAGGCAAGTTGAAAGGTCCCCGTCATGCGAAGTCCCTGAGCAGCCTTAGTCTATAGCTAGGGGAGGGTTCAGGGTCGCTTGATCAAACCCGAACTAAAAGATTTATCAAAAAGGAAGGTTTGAAGCCTAATCTTAAAAGCAGAGCTGGTGTCTGACACCCAGACTGGAAGGAGGCTCCACAGGAGAGGAGCCTGATTCTACTTTCTGAAACTCTAGGACCCACAGATAACCCTGCACTCTGACAGAAAAGTTCTCTAGTGAGATAATACAGTAGTTTTTGAGGTCTTTAAGATATGAAGCCTGATCATTCAGGACTTGGTATGTGAGAAGGATTTTAAATTAAATTCTAGATTTAACAAGGAGCCTATCCATGTTGTCGCTGGGCTAGAGGAAGGGGACACTGTGGACAAGTCATCAATCTACGGCAGGGATTGTACAGAAATCTTCAGGCAGGACAGCAGTCCATGACCTGAAGCATCCTTGATCATATTTCATTTTATAAAGCATTAAATGTTTTCTGTAGGTGACAGGTGTGCACTGCAGGAATGTCAGTTTATCACTCCATTCTTTCACTATGGAGCCATGCTGTTATGACACGTGCACAGTGTGGTTGCTGAAGTAAGTAAGGCCCTCACCTGAAAAAGACAAGCTGACCTGATGCTTAGCAAAGGTTGAATGATGAAATGTATTGCTAATTATATGGCACTTTTCCACTCTAACTGAGCACGCAGTTCGTTTTGCCACAAGCTTCCTTTACTCATTCATACAGCACTTTATTCATTCAGCAGCACACCTTCGATTTCCAGCTTCAAAGTCATGATTAAGACACAATAAGATAAGGTAAATTTGCACTGATAGTCACTCACTTATAAAAAAAATATGTGATACAAGGCAGCAAAAACTACATCTTAAGAATCTACTTCTTCTGCTTTCGGCTGCTCCAGTTAGGGGTCACCACAGTGGATCATCTGCCTCCATCTCACCCTATCCCTTGCATCCTCTTCCCTCACACCAACCCTCTGCATGTCCTCCTTCACTACATCCATCAATCTTCTCTGTGGTCTTCCTCTTCTCCTCCTGTCTTTTTGTCAGTGCCACCGTCTCCAAACCATACATCATAGCAGGTCTCACTACCATCTTGTAAACCTTCCCTTTCACTCTTGCTGCTATCCTTCTGTCACAAAGCACCCCTGACACTCGTCTCCACCCACTCCACCCTGCCTGCACTCTCTTCTTCACCGCTCTTGTGCTCTAGCCGTTGCTTTGGATGGTTGATTCCAAGTATTTGAACTCATCCACCTTCACCACAGAGAGAGAAGGAAAGGTAGGAGGGTGGGGGTGAGAGTAGGGACTTTAAATGTAGGGACTATGACTAGTAAAGGGAGAGAGCTGCTGATATGATGGAGAGAAGGAAGGTAGATATATTGTGTGTGCAAGAAACCAGGTGGAGGGGAAGCAAGGCCAGGAACATCAGAGGTGGATTCAAGCTGTTCTACTATGGTGTAGGTAGGAAGAGAAATGGAGTAGGGGTCATCTTGAAGGAAGAGTATGTGAAGAGTGTTCTGGAGGTGAAGAGAGTGTCAGACAGAATGGTCTTCAGAAAGTACTATGAAACATATTTAGACAACTTAAATAAGTGAAATGACTTCAAAACCTTTTAACAAGATTACACCATAGTTGTACATGTTTCTGTCTGACACTCTCTTCACCTCCTTCTCTCCATCATATCAGCAGCTCTCTCCCTCTACCAGTCATAGTCCCTACATCTGAAGTCCCCACTCTCACCTCCTCCCTCTCCCCTCTCCCCCTCCTTGGTCTTTGACCAGCAGTATCATGGTTTCCACCCTGTTGACTAACCTCACCGGAGGTGGTCGTCGTTAACCCGGGCCACCACTGATCCGATATGGAAGTTGTGTTATGAATCTGTATATTTGACTTAGCAAAGTTTTTACGCCGGATGCCCTTCCTGAGGCAACCCTTGTGCCCCCAGCAGCATAAGAAGTGATGAAGCTCAGCTGGCCACAGTGCTGCCTCCATAAGCCTTACCTTCTGAAGACATTCGATCACTTTGTCCATGTATGTCCTCTGGCAGTCATACGGGGGGAACGGGAACTCCACCGTCACCCCGCTCAGAGTCAGTGAAGGCATTCTGGCTCCTAGCTTGAGTCAGCAGCAGCATGGACGCTGTGAAGCTTTAAAACGTCGAGATTCCGCCGCCTTCTGCTCTAAATCTCTGTCTGAACCTCTGTGAAACTGCCTGATCACAAAGGCTCTTCGGCACTTCCACTAAATACTTCTCAGTCCCCACTCAAACCACTTCGCGCCAGCTTTCCGCACTGCACATGCGCAATGTGACGCCAGAAGCTGCTGCGTTTAAGTGCTATGAAACTGCTGAGTACAACGGAGATTCTATCATTTTGATTTAGAATGTGAAGGTTTTATTAGTGGGTTTAATATATTCAAAGAGGAATTCTCTAAAAAGATTATTGGGAATATTATTTTGACTTTACTGTCTCTCCATCGACTTCATTATTTAATGATACTCACTGGGGAAAAGCAAGAAAAACATGTGATACTGTTGCATCAATAAAATGCTTAAGGAAGTGTCTTTCAAGACATCTTATATAATCTATACAGTGAAACTTGTATTGAAAATATTAAAAAATGGATATGTGCTAAAAATGTAACATCTGTGGAGTGGAAAATAAAAGCATTTAGGTGCAGAATACATATCTGTGAATGAGAGAGAGGCAGGTGGAATGGTGAATATGCGAGGAGAGGTGGTGAAGGTGGGATCAACCATCCAAAGCAACAGACAGAGCACAAGAGAGGTGAAGAAGAGAGTGCAGGCAGGGTGGAGTGGGTGGAGATGAGTGAAGGAGGACATGCAGAGGGTTGGTGCGAGGGAAGAGGATGCAGGGATAGGGTGAGATGGAGGCAGATGATCTGCTGTGGTGATGAAGAAGAAGAATGCTGTCCAAGTTAAAGACAATATTGTCCAATCCTTCACAGCTTCTCCATGACGTGCTGGACAGACACAGGAGCATCGTTCAGCAGCAGACTCATTCCACCACGATGCTCCACAGAACGCCACAGGACATCATCCCTATCTGTGACATCACACTCTGTAACTCCTCCCTGTGACTCCTGGACAAGTTTCTCTTATTGCCACATCTTCTACATATTGTAGCGTTTAACTTTGGAGCTATTTATGTTATGTATTACACTTGATAATACATGTTTATGTATTTTAATCTTCTTTTGTCTGCCTTTCAGATTTATATATAACTGAGCATCTGTAACAAAATGCAATTTCCACCCTGAGATTAATCAAGTCTTCTGCTTCAGGTTCTGATTTATTTTTAACCTACTTTTCCATTGTTATTATTGTGGTTGAATGTAGCTAACTCTAGGGAAGAAACTTTAAAGAAATTCTAAGACTGATATGCTCGAAATATTCCATTTTGTTATAAAATTGGAAAAATATGAATACCAATACAATTATTTATCATTCTCAGAAAATCCCATGTCTAGCAGAAAAAAATGGTTTTTATAAGTTATTGTTTCTTTTCTTTAGTCTTTGCATGCACGTCTATGCACTTTGTTTTTGATGTTGGGAGAAAAAACATTCCTTACCATATCATCTTGAAACGTTTCTCCCACGGAAAACCTTACGTCCAGATGAACAGAATCAACTTTTGAGGCTTACCATATCATCGTTTTTTTAAAAAAAAACATGTGTAACACACCCCTTGCTAATAAAATAGGAATATCACATTTAGGCCAGTTTGTAAACATCTTTTTATTTAAACAGGCTGTTTACTGTTTAAAACTACCTAATCTCATTAAATGTGCACCATCTGGATCATTTCATGTTCCATTTCTTCATTTAAACTCATGTACCACGTTTGGTCACAACAAAAAGAAGTCCACACAGAATAATTCAATGAACAAATAGTTTATTTTATCATAGTGAAATACAATAATCAGGAGATACAGTAGAGGGTTGGTGGACACCCTACTCCTGTCCATCTGTGGGCAGGATGATTTTGCTTGTGTCATAGTAATTCTCCTCTATGAGAGGGAGACCGGCCTTCTCTCTCTGCTGAATCAAGCGTTCCGCCTCTCTTCTGGCCCACTGCCGCATGCTGGAACACACAAATACACAGAATATGCACAGTAAGAAAGACAGAACGTATAACTGGACACAATATTCTGCAAATGTTTTACAATTTGCAAGTGCAGCTTCTGGCAGATTGTTGAGCCTCTGCCCATATTTACATGTGAGAGACTCTGCCTCTCTAAGGCACTCTTTTTTTATACCTAATCACATTACCGCCCACTTGCCAATAAACTTCATTAGTTTCAACATGTTCCTCCAGCCGTTTTACAGTACTACTTACTTTTCCATCCATTTGTCGCCCTTGTCCTAACTGTTTCGGCCCTCAAATTCAAGATGAGCTAATATTTGTTTTTTTTATGACAGTAAAATGTCTCCCTTTCAACATTTAATGTTTTCTGTGTTCTTTTGTGAGCAAAATATTAGTTTATGAGAACGCACGCCCACATAAACACACACTTTTTTACTGTGTTTGAAGTAGCATTAAATCTCTGACAGTGCATAAGTCCCACCTGTTTTAACAACACTGTTATATTACCTCTCCCCAAGAAAGTCCAGCCCACTAGATCCAATGATTATTGCCCCATAGCCCTCACATCTATAATGATGAAATGTTTTGAGAGACTAAACTTTCACATCCTCTCTGCCTGCCATCCTAGACCCTCTACAGTTTGCATACTGACCAGGCAGATCTACAGATGACACAATATCATCTGCCACAAAACGCTTTCCCACATGGGGAATTAGATTGCGTGACTCGTTTGTGGATTACAATTCAGCATTCAAAACCACAGTGCCCTGCAGGCTAGTCACAAAGCTGTGTGGACCTTTGACTAGAGCTGAGCAATAAAACGATATTGATAATTATCGCCATAGAACTTTTTCTCGCTACAGATTTAAGACACGGTCAATACATTGTCGATGAAACTGCACCACCGCTGTGCACCACATCTTAGAACAGCAAGAGAGACAAAAGAAAAAACAAGGATGTAAAACCTGAGGGAAAGCTTTACTACTACTACTAAAGGAGACATGACAACGGACACAGCCCAAGGCTCATAAGGTGAGGACACTGTTGAAAAAAAATTAGAGAGGAGCAGTTCAGTGTGTGGAGACTTTCTGGCTGTGAAGTCCAACAGGAAGCAGAAAAGCTGCAAACTGTCAAAAGCACGGTCCCACAGACAGTAATACTGATGTCTTTTTAACGTAGCAGGACCGTCCTTTAGAGACACTGTAAGACTTTACAGTCCCAGACACAAACAGCTGCTGCTGGTCCTCCTGAAACAACCACAGACCACAGGGTCCACGTTCTCCAGCTCCATTTCTTACAAGAAAAACACAAAGTGACACCACAAATGCAACCTCCTACTTTATTACAAAAAACCCCCACAATGCCTGTAAGCATGGTGGAAAATGAACCCTGGTTAGCAGTTATCTCAGACAGCTCAGCCACACAGAGCGCAGAGAGACAGTCGCACGTCTGAGCCTCACTGCCCACTGCACTGACCAAGGCTGCAATCTGAAAAGCACATGTCTTTAAACCATGACTTCACCTGTTTCACCAAACAGGTGAAGTCATGACTTTAGGACTGACAGAAGCTCTCTGATCCTGAGGACCGAATTTACTGAGGACAGAAACACAATGCTTTTGCTTTTGTCCACCACGAGATCTGACGACGCAGGTCGACGGCTGTGAAAATCCCACCCATCCAGCAAGCTCCTTTACGCTGCTGCTACCAACGTCTCCAAACCACCACCGAGAGGATGAAGAAGAGCGGCGCAACTGTCAGCCACCTCCAGTACATGGATGACATCAAGCGGTACGCCAGGAGTGAGCGAGACATCCACCTCATTAGGATCTACAGTGAGGACACTGAGAGGACATCTGGATGGGATAAGTATGGACAGATGGTGGCAAAAAGAGGGAACGTGATCCAGATTGAGAGGGTGGAGTTACCAGAAGGCAGAATGATGAAAATAAACCGCTATAAGTACCTGGGTATCCCAGAGACTAACAGGAACCATTATTAACCCTTTTAGTACTGAAATTATGACAGGTCACATGGTCCTTCTTGTCTTCTTTTTCCCCAGATGTGTCAGAAAATTTCCTATGTGTGCAGTATTTTACCCTCTGCTCAGGAGAAATGTGACTTAAAATCTGGCAAGTATTTTTCATTAATAGGTTGTGAGCTATTTTAACTATAGTGAAAAAGAAACTATGGCAAAAACACTTCAAAACTTACAGAAACATTACTAATATTATTTACAACACTGAAATATTAGTTACACAGAAAACACAGCTACTCAGCAGGTTCACTATGACTCTCCACATTATGCTCTGCTCAGAATCATGTCAGTAGCATGAATGGTCGAGGAATTATGGCAATTTGAATTACGCATGTCACTCTGTCACTGCCGACATCATCAGACTAAGAGGGTTAAGATGCAAGAAGATCAGCCACAGCTGAATACCACCAGAAGGTATTACAAGCGCTGAGAAGCCAGCTAAACAGCAGGAACAAGATCCAAGCCATCACATCCACAGCCCAGGATGAACGGAGCATCCATGATTACATCAGGAAGCATCAGGAAGATGACCCCCTGATGAAGAAACAACTGAAGCAGACGTGGAAGGTAAAGTCCAAAGTGGTCCCAGTGGTAGGAGGACCATCAGGAACAGTAATCGCCAAACTGGAAGAGTCGCTCCAGCAGATTTCAGGCGCAACATCAGATCTATAATCTCTAGATAGATTTTAAGGTGGGGTAAATAAAACTTCACCAAAGGAAAAAAAAAAAAAATTAAAGATATATCACAGTATTGATGATTTTCCTGTGGCAGAGACCCAAAATGTCTTGTTTTATACGCAAAAAGAACTTGTGCATTTACATATGTGTAAACCTTTTAATCAGGAAGTTAAACTACTGAGATCAAGAATCTCTTTAGGGAGAACATCCTGACATAGGCAGCATTAACACAGCAAGTTTTTCAGAGGTGGGAGAAACCTCACGCAAAAACAGGGAGAACACACAATCTCCATAAAGAAAAGGCGTTGAAACCAGAACCCTCTTGCTGTGATGCAAACCACCAATCCACTGTGATGCTTACTGATTTGAATAAATTGCCAGCACTTGAGCCCTAGTCGCAGTTTATGAAACTGCATTATCTCTTTAGTAGGCAAGCTTGTTGTGACAGAAGTAGCTACACACTTATGGCTTCATTTCACACCCAAATATGGAAAGTAGTATTGATAAGCAGCATCAATACCAGAATTAATGAATAGTAACGATACGGGAGAAAACACTGGACATCTGACAGAAGCAGATGTATTGACCCAGGGAATAAAGGAAGATACTGTAGAGCATATTCCAGGTTTGGCAAGATTAGAATACAGATATAAGCTTACATCCATCCTCTTTTTTTAATCAAACTGTAGTAAAAGATTTACGTGTGCTTTTGATATTTGTAGTCAGGTGGAACAGTCAGTCTTATGGAGACACATGACAGATACTGTGTCTTTTTTAAAAACAGCCATGCTCCAGTACGTGACACAGTACAAAATGTATGACCACTGTCACTTATGGATGAGCTGGTCTGAAAAGATGAACATAGAACTCACCCGTGGTCAGGCAAATAGTGGATAAATGTTCCTCCAATGACGAGAGCAACCGAAATTCCAAAGAAGAATCCCACCTTCATGTTCCACTCATCCTCCACTGGATCACTAGAGAAACCATGATAATCTGGATTCTGGAGGAAATTTAAAAAAAAAAAACACCACAAACATCATGCGTGCGCACACACACACACACACACACAAAAGGGAACAGTTTAATTGGTGATTCATATTTCCAGTCGGGACAGGAAAGATTTAATCAGGCTCAGGCAAAAAAAGCGAGTAAAACACATCATTCTATTTATTTAGTACAGTACTGTGTCTCAAGCTACCCCTCCTTTCTTTATATTTTGCATCCACTGAGGTGACTTTCTTGTAATTTTGTTAAAGTGGTCTTCAGCAATAGTTCTCCAGGCTTTCTGGAGATCTTTCAAAGTTTTTCTATAGATACCGGCTGTATTTTCACCCACTTTCAACACAGTGCTTGTACCTGACCATTTTCAGAGAAGTTAACACTGATCTATGAAAACATTCATGCATAAAAAAGGCACCTAATATAAGGGAACCTGTGTTGTGTTTGCATATGACAGACAAGTTTGCAAAGAACCAATCGTATCTTTAGGTGCTTCACTACTAGCAGCCTGGGGATGTCACCAGAACAGAACAGAACAGTGACTTTATTGTCATTACATCAGTTACATTGAAATGAAATTGCACTGCCTTGCCAGTGGGCTGACACATATAAATATAGTAAAGTGAAAAATATTAATACAAAAAAGAAACCTAAGAAATATGCACATAAAACCTGAAAAATGACTAGAAAATATTTGTTAAAAACAGAAGAAAAACAGACTCTACAGGGTTAAAAAATGTTTTTTTCTGCTCCCGTTAGGGGTCGCCACGGCGGGTCACTCGCCTCCATCTCACCCTATCCCTCACATCAACCCTCTGCATGTCCTCCTTCACTACATCTGTTCGAAGGCCAGTAGCGGCTGCATCAGAATAGGAGGCTTGAGGCAGAGATGAGCTGCACTCAGACACACCACTTCCTTGTTTGACATTATGGGAAAATCAAAAGAAATCAGCCAAGATATCAACAAATTCTACATTTAATTTTGCTGATAAACTTTATGGAGATTAAGGAACATTTCTAAAAACCAAAACTATTAAATAAGATTTACACCCTCTGGCCTACCACTTATAACCTTAAAAAGGCAAATGAAACAATTTGAGAAAACACATAATTGGATTAGCAGTGCAGTTTTACCCCTAAACGTTTGCTAATCCCTGGTGTAAAATCCCACCCCCACCTTCAACCTATCTAACGCTCCTACTGCACACCTCACCACTGTCTCACTGTCCTCATACATGTCCTGCACCACCTTCACATACTTCTCTGCCACTCCTGACTTCCTCATACAATTCCACACTTCCTCTCTTGGCACCCTATCATATGCTTTCTCAAGATCCACAAAGACACAGCGCAACTCCTTCTGACCTTCTCTATACTTCTCCATCAACACTCTCAAAGCAACATTGCATCTGTTGTACTCTCTCGGCAGGAAGCCATACTGCTCACCGCTCTTCTTAGCAGCAAAGATCAACCTAAGTTATAAACACAAAAATTTGAAAAATTGTCAAGAATATTTGCAGAAAACTGTGCCAGGAATTAAAGCTATTATACTGCACAGATGTATACTAGCAAAAGTCAGTGTACATCACCATTCCAGACTTATTGCACTGCTTTAACGTAAGGTAATTTTTAAACAGTACAGGAACAGTCCAGAATGGTCTTTGACCGTGTATGGAGAGATGATACTTATGGTACCTTTTGATGCCAAAATTCTGAAAATGCAATGGTACCGTAGTATCAAATGCAGCTTAGATACCAATTCTTCAGTATGTAACAATCGGTATGTACCGAGGCTGCAATTCTTCCAGAACTGATGGGGGCAGTTTTAAGCTACAAGTGCTCTAGTCTACCCTTACATGCTGAAGAAGAAGAAAGCCCACAAACAAGTGAAAAACTACAAATGGCACAGCAATGTGGAAGATGGCGACTTAGTGCAGCTACCACGATAGCCCCCCCCCCCGACTCGCAGATGACCAAGGAGTGATATCTGATTCAAAAAAGGAAATATGTAAACAATGCTATTATGCTTTTCAGGTCAAGGGAGGAAATACTTCTACTTCCAAAAAAAGCTGGCATCCAGATCTGTTCAAAGAATTCAAGGTTCCAATTCATATTAACATTATCCAAAGCACTATCCTTCTGACTGTATCCTGAAATGGTCAGGTGCAGGTTCTGTCATGGTCTGGGGCAGCATTTTAGACAGTGATGTTGAGGAGTTTTTCAAAACTGATGGAATAATGAACAGGAAAGTACCATCAGGTTTTGATCTCCCATGCAATACAATCTGGAAAGTGTAAGAGTTTCATTTTCAGAATGACAATGACCCCAAACACACTTGCATTGCAGTAAAAATCATGAACCGGCCTCTCCAGAGTCCAGACCTCAACCTTAGTGAAGCAGTGTTGGATCATTTCGACAGAGAACACAAGGAAAGGCAGGAAAGATCCAAGTATGCGCTCTGGAATGTCCTTCAAAAAGTCTGGAGAAGTGTTGCTGAAAACTACTTAAAGAAATGACAAGAACGCTTAGAGAGCCCATACCAAATGCTGACTTTCAAGCTTGTTAGAACTGTACAAAACCTGTTTTTGTACCACATTTAGATAAATCATGGTACTCATTTCCCATTTTCATAGCAAAATCTAAAGAAATGAGAGGTGATTCAGGATTTGCACAGCACACTATGCCTAGTATTAACCACCAATGAGTAATTTCCCCCCTGGGGATTAATAAAATATTCTGATTCAATCACCAGTTTCCACCTGTGAAGAAACAAACACTTTACTTTGAAGAACTAAAAATTAGACGCAGATTAAACTACAACACCAAAGGACTGAATATTCTCATATGAAAGCAAATTCAGTCATAAAACAACAGCAATGTCTAAAAGTTGAGCGGGTTCTGGTCAGTCAACAATTTGCCTACTACAGATGTATGTACTGCCTGATATGTTTATTTTTTTAAAATATGCTTGGATTAGAAATTTAAAATGATCGCATGTTTTTTTTCCATCAAAGTACTTCCTTCTCCAATACTTCCAGTCCTCTGAGCACATCTACATGAACAGAAGTGTTGCGGAGACAAGCGGCTTCACAGTAAGACCAAGACTCCACTGCAGACACTGCAAGCATGAAGTGGTTCTTACACAACTATCTAGTTCACCTTCAGAAGGCATTCACAGTCAGCACCCTTATAAAAGACTAAACTGCGTGGTCACAAAACCATGAGTTTTTGCAACAACAGTATGACATTTTATAATTTGTACAATTTGTTAAGATTTAAAAATACTTTTAACTTTCCATTCAGTCCATTTAGTATGGCTGAAATCACCTAACGTGGAACAGCAGTACATGCTACTGAAAAACTGTGGCTCAGGAGGTAGAGTGGGTCATCTTCCAAAAGGAAGGATGGCAGTTTGATCCCCGGCTTCTTAGGGCCCTGTCACACCATGATGATTTAACAAGCTCATGCCGACGCATTCAAATTCCTCTAAAAACGCTGGCATACGCAGAACAATGATGTAAACTGACGTATATACAGAACATTTATGCTAGCGTACTGCCAGCATTCACGCCTTGAAGCCCATTTATACCACTCCCCTTGGAGCTGTGTGTTAGAAACACGTTCAGTTCGACTGGATCACACAGATGCATCCACAAATGTCAATAAGCATTGGAGGTATGTTTGATATATGTCACACATATGTTAAAACACCTTATAGGTTAATACGTTTTGGTTACGCCGGACATTATCTCCACGTATTTCGACATGAGTAACGTGAGTCTCTGTATGCATTAAGTACCCGCAACACATGCTCCTCGTATGCCAGATGTAAGAGCCATACGCTGGCAAGCGTTGGCGGTTTTGTGCATGCTCAAAACTTTCCCGCAACCTCGCTGTGCTACCCCGTAGGCTGGCGTGATTACGCGTGCTCTTAACTACTAGAAACCTTCCCTAGAACGTAATTAACGCATCTGCAGCGTTTTTCCCACGCTGACATTCACTCGTCATGGTGTAACAGGGGCTTTAACTGGCTACTATCACTATCTGGCTCAGGTACAGCTGGCACCTTTGCAGCACTGAGCCTCTTTGAACAGGTCTTTACTGTTGCTGGACCATCTGTTTTTCAGGTCGTCAGTGGCTGTTTAAAAAAATCCTCCACAGAGAAAAGAAAATGTAAAACGCTAAAACACAGACGGCTGTCAAGATGACCAAATGTAGGTGAAACTGACCTTCCTCAATCTTCTGTGCAGCATCAAACATCACTATAGCGATCAGCATACATAAAATAAATGCCAAAACAGGAGACGAGAATCAGCCCGCTGCGTGAAAGCTGAATGGCGCTTTTCATTACAGGCCTCGTTCACACACACATTCATGCAGCACTTTATTCTATGCCTTTAAGCACGTTTAACTATCATGCACACATTCACACACTGGGAGCTTTTTGGGGTTCAGTGTTAAGGACGCTTCGGCATGTAGACGTAAGAGCCCCTGTCACACCATGACGATTTAACAAGCGTATGCGGCGTAGGAAAAAACTGCCAAGCACGTCAATTACGTTCTAGGGAAGGTCTGTGTGTGTTAGGAGTATAATTACGCCGGTCTATGAGGTAGCACGGCGAGGCTGCGGGAAAGTTTTGAGCATGCACAAAACCTCCGACGCTCGCCAGCGTACGAGGAGCATGTGTTGCAGGTACTTAATGCATACTGAGACTCACGTTACTCATGTCAAAACACGTGGAGGTACCCAAAACATATTAATAACTGAGAGTAACATGTTTCTAACATATGTGTAACATATATCAAACATACCTGCAATGCACATCTTTGTTTGTAGATGTATTTGGTGTGAGCCAGTCGAACTGAACGTGTTTATAACACACAGCTGCCGAATAACTGCGTATGTGCTGCGTTTAAGGGGAGTGGTATAAATGGGCTTCAAGGTGTGAATGCCGGCAGTACGCTAGCATATATGTTCTGTATGCGTCCACTTCACGTCATTGTTCTGCGTATGTCAGCGTTTTTAGATGAGCTGGAACGCGTTAACTTAGCCTGCACGATCACGGCACAAACTGAGCAGACTGCGGTGCTGCGCAGTGAGGGAACCGAGCCGACAGGTCGGTGCAGTCATGTTCTAACGGTGCAGGGTTACTGTCAGTCAGGCAACCACATGCCTGCGCATGACAGCACGTTTTGGCCCCTTACGTGTTTAAAACAGGAATGCCAGCATGCTGTCCTGCAACACTACGGAGCAGACTCACCTTGACATACGGGCTGACCTCGCCGTGTCCAGAATGCTCCGCGGCGGGGTGGAGCTGCGTCACGGAGGTCGACCCTGTGGCGCTGCTCGGTTTCGACTGGGAGACGAACCTGGCAGGTGGGCTGTAGAGCAACCGGGGCAACGCGGGCCCAAAACGGGACAGTCGGGTCAACATGTTATTGTCTGTTTCCGAAAGATGTCAGCCCGGAACCGGAAACAACCCTTTTCTTCTTCATCTCCTACAAATCAGTTGGCACATTTCTGCCACCTGGCGGTGGTCGACGAGAACGCGACCTGCGAATTCTCTGTTAAGATTCATTAAACCCTGTGTTTCACAAACTTCATGTGTGATATACCACAATGTCACTGCTCACAGTATGTATAAATACCCTGGATATGTATGCCCAGACTACAGGAGCTCTCTGGGTGTGTATACCCACAGCTCATCACATCGAACCACTGTGAACAGATTATAACAAAGTACTTCAAATTCTACTCATAAACTGTACAAGCTCCTGTAGTGTATGAGTCAGTTACAAATCATGCACCCTCCATGCAGTCAGTTACATTGAATATTTATTTGTGTCCAATATACAATCAGTAACAGTTTTTTTTGATTAAAAAGTTTAACTTTTGTGCACATACATAATTTTAGGAGAATCTATTTTTAAAGCAAATTCAAATATTGCTAGCTCAAAGTCCAGTCACTTCAGTTCAACTGACGTATGCTTTTAAGTACGGACGTCCAAAAGAGGCAAAGAATGTCAAAGTAATAATCACAAGAAGATATCAGAATCATTTTAAATTTTGCCTAAAACAGAAGAACTCCTCAGAGGAGGAGTTACCACTTTACCTGTTAAACCTTTTGCTTGACAGACAACTGAGCACATAGAGTATAGGTCACTTAAAATCAGAATTAAATATCTAAAATAAACAATGTTAAAAAGAAACCAAACTATTTGGCTGTTTTAACATCCATTCTCAGACTTTATTCTGGTGCCCCATATCCCAAACTGATCCCACATGGCCAAACTGAGTTGAAATCAGAGCATCCACAGTGTGATGAGGGGATTCATTTGCCAAATTCAGAATGCCCTTCTTCATACATGGATAAGAGAACTCACCCAGTCTGCATTTTAGTTACCTTTTTTCCAAAGGTGCTTAAAATTCATCATAAAAATGTCATAGCAACAAGCGCTATAAGCCTGAAAACATGCAGTTTATTGACAATTGCATCATGACCAAGAACGTAAGAATACATTTTGATCTTTCATGTAGGTTAACAGGGTGGAGAAAATATTAAGAACACTGCCTGCTATGAGTAACGCAGAGCAGAACACTACCACTCACCATGACCACAGTATTTCAGAATTATTTATATTTTCAAAGCAGAATTTTTAGCAGTGCTACTGCACTGGATCTGAAATCACAGGTGTACTTAATGAAGTAGATTAGTGAGCGCAGAAGGTGTGATCAGAAAGTTCCCTGGATCGACTCCCAAAAAAATAAATTAAAAAATTCCATTTTAAAAAAAGCGAAAATAACAATGCTTACCTGATTTAAAATTTGACCCGTTTCCTATTCAGAATTCTCTCCCTACCCATGTTCAGACAGCTTTCAGCATGGTTGCCATTTCTGCTCACTCCCTGGAAGTCCTGTTGTGATCACTTAAACTGTGGACTCTGATTTAACCACAGACCTCAAACAACTTTTCTTTCCAGTTGACATAAAAAGTAGTGTGTCATCACTGGTAATGAGAGCTGGGTCTCACTACAACCAAGGTTCCAACACAATTTCCTGAGACCGCTGAATTATACAAGGAATGCAGGAGCTTTTGACCACACCAAAGCACATCTTTACTTTATACCTGCCTTATTTGTTAGATTTGTCTCTCTGTGATTTCATCCACGTCCAGAAAATTAAATTAAGTTCAAGGATCCCCATTTTGACACAGTAAGGATATCCAGAAGGCATAGTACCGGCATAAGTACAAGGGAACACAATAGGTGAGATCTAAAAATAGCAGCGCCAAAGAAAATGGTACAGAGGTGCATGAGAAGATGATCTTGAATGCAAGATCAGCTAAATTTAAAATCATTTAAGGTTTTTGATAGTTAACACCTTGTATAAAGAATTAGGTTAGATGCTGAGAGCTGGTATTGCACTCCACTTAAAACTCATAGGTCCATCAGCCAAAGCCCAAAGCTTTCAACAGCTGGATGTCTTCAACTTTAGCAAGTAAATTCACTCAGTCTGTGTAATGTCACAAAGTGAAGAGATGCTAGAAGCAAACATGAAATCATAAATCAAGGCTACCAATTCAAACTCATGAGGCACTTTTCTGCCAAAACATTGCACACAGGCTGATAGTTTGTCATTGGACACGTCATGTGACATCACACTATGTCTGTTACACTTAACGCTCCTGACCAGAGTATTGTTTTGAACTTACATTGGGGGTGTGTGTCCCTGTCTACACACACACACACACAATAAAAGAAGAAAGAGCAAAAAGTTAAATTGGTTTTGACACTGTCATGTAACATGAACACTTGGCAGGGGTAGTGTAAAAAAAAAAAAAAAAAAATAAAAAACTACAACCTGGATACAGTTACTGTCTTCTTAGATAATCCAATTTCTTTAAAATCTGATTAGAGAAACAAAAGCTGTTCTTTTGGAAATGGCAATAAAGTGCTAAAATCAAACATTTCTCAATAAAAACATTAAATAATGCACAGTACTAATGTTACTAATAATTTAGTTTTGATGTACGAGTCTAGAACAAGGTGTCTCAATAAAATGGCATTTGTACAAAGCAGACCAACACCACACTGATCTCTAGTAGTGCAGCCACGGATCTTTGCCTCAGACCTAAACAGTCAGAGGAGATGTTACCCTTTTCTGTGACATCATCTATAAAAAAAGATGAACAGCTTTTTCCTGTTTTAATAGTAATTGGATTAGTGGCACTGGAAACACATCTCAATTTCACCATCTGCCCCATCCTTCCATTCTGCATGCTTCCTCAGAGTATTTAGTTCCTTCTGGGGACTCAAGCAAGGGTGAGCTAGCCTTTAAAATTTCACTCCATGCTTCATCTGTAAGGACAAGAAAGTTACTACCCCTTGATCCAGCAGTAGAGTGATACAGTAGTTGCCTTGTAAATCTGCAAGAGTTTTGCAAGATCCCAACTGCAATCATGACAGAATCTTTGTATGAAATAAGTAAACCAGTTTTTTTTTTTTTAAGTTCAGTTCTACATTATTTATATAGCACCAGTTCACAACTAGTTGTCTCATTCAAATCTATTAGAGGACAATCTGCTATGAGCAACAACCAAGTGACAGTGGGAAGGAAGAACTCACTTTTAACAGGATGTGACCTCTGGCAGAAATGGACCATGGGAGGGGTAGCAATTTGCTCTGACATTTTCCACAGTAGTGTTTTCCAGCAAGTCCCTTTTATGTATCTTCTTTTGAGCAATTTCCCCCTAGGTTTAATAAAGTATTCTGATTGCATCACTTGCAAACTACATAGTTAAACGACTGCTTGATAGCTTTTAAAGTAGCAGCCTGTGTTAACTGGTTGAAGTTAGCTCATAGTTGACAGTAACAGAAAGTTCTTCTAATCAAATGTAATTTTTAAAGTGTATGCACTTTTCCAAAAAGTTTCCAAGAACAGTACGGCTCTGTGTAATAAACCATCTTTAGAATCAAATGAAATTTTTGGGGTTGCAGGCCAAAACTCATGTTGGGCCTTTATTTCATGAGTCACTGTGATACCACCAGTTATATTCAAAGCAATAAACCCTAAAACAAACAAAAAAGCAAAAGCATACACCTGTGTCGTTTAGATAGGCATTACTAACCCTCTCCCCTCCTTGGAACAATCACTACACTGCACCAACCCAACACTTCTGATGCCAATACACCATGCAGATCATGAAACCAATAT
>VUQH01036020.1:8150-32471 GCA_015106775.1 Etroplus canarensis | reverse complement strand
TGCATGAGATTTTTTTTGCAAATAGAAATGTCTATAGCTTGAAGATAAAATGCAATTTCCCCCCTGGGATTAATAAAGCATTCTGATATTGATAAAACACCAGAAGTCGGGGAATAATTTTATTACATTATCATGCACAAGAGACAGATTTAAATAGCTCACACACCACAAAAATGCCACTGGAAATGTCTATAGACCCTTTCATCTAGTAACTCTGCCTTTGCCGCAAACAATTTTGAAGAAAAAGTGAAAGCAAAAGGGAAAGTGGTATCATTATGTATTGGATGTAGAACATAGACAGCTTCCTTTTCTTACTTGAGAGAAATTAAATTATTTACTACAGTTTTAATTTATGATGGGAAGTAGCACTCATTTAAAGAGAGCTACTAGGAATGATGTGTCATTTAAATGTGATGCCGCATTAAAAAAAAAAAAGGAAAAAAATAAACAGATCAGCCTTTGGTTTCTGTTATTGGAAATAATACTGTTCAAGTAAATAAATGAAGAGTATCTCCTTATGAGAGCTCCCCAAATACCTTGGAGAGCACGTTGGGAAACACCCATAAAACAATGAGGAACTGGCAGTTCATATTATATCTGGTAAGTGGAAAGAATGAGTTTTACCAGAGAAATACTTGGAATGAAAATAAACTAAATGAATACAACACCGACTAGTTTCACTTCCCATTCTGATCCTTGTGAAGTTACATTGAAAGTGTGGACATTGTGACACTGCAAAAGCATAAAACCATCTGATTTCCACTCAAGAATATCATGGTTTACCATAAAAGCAAAAATGGGTCAAAGAAAATATGAAAACACACATTCACACCCACATTCTTTTCAGTTCAAGATATATTCTTGCTGGCAAAGGAATTTTTTATAACCTTGGAAGATTTTTTTTCCTCTTGCTGGTATTTTCACTTCCAAGGAAAAGAGAAACGTTAGGAAAAAGACAGTATAACTACAGATGAATTATAGAGTCAACCTAAGCACTGTCTAAAGACAAGCCAAGCTGAAGAAATTCTGCTCAATTCTGGCAAACAGCAATGCTTTAAGGTTTCAGTGGTAAGGATTCCATGCAGATTTAAAAAGACAAAAAACAACAAGGTACTGTTTTCATTTAACAAAAATACTTATGTGAGTGCTGGATATTTAATGATGACAGTCACTTAATGTTATACAGGATACTAAATGCCAAGTTTGTTTATGAACCCAGTCAAAGATAGACCAAATTACCTAGAAGAACACTGATTCACAGCTGAGTCATAGATTTGCTAATTTCCTGAGAATTAACACATCCAGTGTGTGCATGCACACATGCACACACTGGATGCACGTGTGGATGAATATAGTCTTACAAACATTTACATGACAGCTATAAATATTTACAGTACCACATATCAAATTTTAAGGCCATTTTGCTGTCTTTTTCAACTTGACTCACTTATTATGGCTAATCAGTTAGCAGTAAATTGGTAGTTCATGGACATAATCTAAATATGTATTGTAGCTAGATACATGATCCTATACCGGTCCAACCTGTTGGTAAGCCAAAGCCTTACTTTCCACAATGACGTGAAGCCATTATTTTCAAGGTTTTAAAGTTGTTTATGTTATATAATGCTTACTGGATGAGTCATTTGTTCTATGTGCTCTCCATATGCTCGCACTTTGGGTTGGTATGCATCTCTGTGGTGCCTTGTTACATCTTGATTGCATAAACTCATCCCTTAAAGAGAAAGGCTTGAGTACATTAACGGAGGACAACATTTTCAGGTTTCAAAGACATTTTTTTGGTTTATGGGAATTTGCTTTTAAGCATTGAATAAAGTGAGTTCAGTAGACTGTCAGAAAACAACAGCTTGGTGTTTATTGACTCTCTAAACTAGAGACTATCTTAGCTCCCTCATAGTTGAACCTAGACCTGCCTGTTATATTAAATCATGTCAGTTAAGTTTTATACAGTTTGCAACGTTATGATGGTTTTCAGTTGATAAAATCTGCCTGCTGATAGACATCAACATACTCCATACTCCTTTGTAGTACTCCGCATAACTTTAACTATCTCTAAGGCCACAGTTTGTCATGGTGATGAAAACACACACAAACCTCAACACAAACAATACAAGTTACACTGTTAGTGTAATATAAAAGTACTTCATTATGCGAGTTCTCATGGGTCAGACCACACCCATCTGTTATACTTGGCCCAAATTCCAATGCAAAGTTCTGTGCACAACTGCATTGCTAACAATCTCTGTCCATACACAGACATATTAACACCTGCCAAAATACTCAAAACCACTTTTATGGTATTTCTGCTAAAGGAGACATCTCTAGGACCACATATGTTTTTAACACACACTTATATGTTGAACAAACAATATAAGCCACACTGTCAGAACTGATAATTAACCAGAAAACTATTCAGTGTTCTGACAGAGACAATGATTTTTTTCCCCTCATGAAACAAGCGGAACACAAACTTACCGCTGCTCCACCATTTTTTGCCATTTATAATGTAGTCATCTTTATCCCTGCGAAGACTGCACTCCATGTTGGTTGCATCACTGGAGGCCACATCAGGCTCTGGGGAAAGGACCACAGCATATAGATTTTATGTCGAGTAAAAAATAACGAGTGATAACGGAATCATAATAATCAGTGAAACTCAAAGTCAAGATTTACATTTCCACTACCCAATATTTGCTTTCTGCCTTTCTGGATTAACTAAGTCGGAAGTTGAAAGTGTTAATCATTTCAAGACAGAGTGCCCTGTTCCTCATCCAGCATAATAAACTGATGAAAAAGCTGGCAAAACCCTCCCAAAACACTACTAATCTCTGTTTGTGTTTACAAAAACCACTGGGATGTTCATACCCATTGTAATCACCTCTGGCAGCAGTATGTGGCTGTTTCCAGGCAGTGTGCAAAGCAAAAGGGAGCACAACAGGGAGAAATTACTCATAGCGATCTTGTGTGCGTTATTGGCATGTAAAGATCTTCAAAAAGCCTTTTAAAAAGGATGGCTGCTGCTCATGTTGTTAAAGCTTAATTAAGACCACAAATATGACTTTCCAGAAAGCAATCTGACAGACCAAAACCCATATTTTGAGGAGTGAACTTTAAAAATAACTTGCAAAAGCATAGAACTTTTATGAAGGTATAACAGTAAGTGTTCTTAACGGCACTATTAAAGTTACACCCATATTACATGCCACAAACGTTGTTTTCAACACCTATACCTCTCCTGATACAAGAGATTATGGTATGTTTTCTTCAAGCAGGACATAGAAATACCTGTCATACAGAAGCAGGAGCGGATCTCTCCTCTGAGTAAAGGTTCGAGCCATTTCCTCTTCTGTTCCCCACTGCCAAACATGTGGAGCACCTCCATATTTCCTGTGTCTGCAGAGAAACATAACAATCATCTCACAGTAACCATAAGCTGAATTTGGAAACTACTATGCTCTTGTAGAATACTAATTTAACTTTTCTGAAAAATAAATACCTTAAATGGCTCATTTTGGAGATTTGTGTGTGTTTTTATTGAGAAAATATTTTTTAAAAACTTTTCAGTGTATGGTTATGTCAATGGCAAGACTGAAAAGCTAAGCTTTGGAGATTTTACCTGACTACAGAGTTCTCAGAACATATATTCAAGTACTTATATACAAAGTGTAAGGCTGTTTAAAGTATAGCTAAATACCTATCAAAATTTCTTTCAGCTGCTCCCGTTAGGGGTCGCCACAGCGGATCATCTGCCTCCATCTCACCCTATCCCTCACATCCCCCTCCACGACTGATCTGGTATGGAAGTCGTGTTATGAATCCGCATATTTGATTTGGCAAAGTTTTTACGCCGGATGCCCTTCCTGACACAACCCTCACCATTTACCCGGGCTTGGGACCGGCACTAGGAGTACACTGGCTTGTGGGCCCCTGTGGCTGGTTTAAATACCTATCAAAACTGATCTAGAATATTATCAAAGGCCTTCAAATGATATCAAAATTGTGTACAATGTCAGATATTTTACCAGGAGCTTGGCAGTTAAAAACTTCAGGAGCAAAGAGGCAGCGCCCAGTTTCTTCTGCAATATAAGCATAATCCAACTGAGTGAGTCCACTGACTGCAGGCAGGAACAAGTTCCACAGCCCTGCCTCCCTGGCTTTTACCTGGACACAGATACATATAATTATACAGAGTGGAAATGCACACAAAATATTCTTTCAAAGAGCTCAAGAAGATGGAGCAGATCAGCACAGACACAAATAACAGTAATTATGTTTCAACTCTAAATGTTAATGATGAATTGTTGTGTGTGGCTGACTCAGATGCACTGTTTACATAAGAAGTGCATAAAACTTAGGCACTGAACCTGCTGGACTGATACTTGATTTTTAGACTGCTTTCGATGACGTGATTGCATTTTGATTTTTTGTTTTTTCGTGTTTTTTAATGTTTTGGTAAGATTTGTTAGACTGGGTCTCCGCAGGGTTTCATAGTTAAATAAGCATTGTCACAACATACCTTTAGATCCTCTATTATTTGAGGGGTGTGCCATCTCTGTGGAGACTGAGCATGTTTGGAGTAGTAGTCAGCAACTTCCTAAGGAAAAACAACTTTTTTTTTTTACAAATTACATTGGTAAGACACGTAAGTTAGTTCATGCTGACTCCACTGGCACTGTTCATCAACAGGAACACGCACCATAATTAAGACAATGCAGAAATATCTCTCAACTTTACAATGTATTAATGTAGAGAGAGTTTTATATAAGTGTAGTTCTTTCTTTTCCACTAAGAATGAGAACGCTACATCCTGACAATGATGATGCCAGCATTCAATATAATTCATGTAATCAAAAGAGCCATTCTTCTTAATTAGTTCCTGTTGCAAGACTGAACTGCTCTGTGTCCAAGTCAGAAGTTCATCAGTGCATACAAAACACTTGTTCTTGGCACCTCTTCACACTGACCTCCTGAGCAGGAAGCACGTATTGTCTCATGAAATCTTTGACTTGCTGGAGAACAGTCTGACCTTCAGCTGTCTGGAGGAACAGTCTGTCTTTTGGTGGACCTGAGAGGGGCCTGGTGTGAAACACAACTTAAATGTTAAAAAATTTACAGAGAATATCAGAAGCACCAGCTGGTTGCAAAATTCCAGCCACAACTAGATTAAGTTTAATTAGCAGGTGGATTCAATTAGTTTTCAGCCTACAATAACAAACAACTTTGACAACATTCCTTTTATATCAGTATGTTTGGGCTGTCCTTATGCTGAATGTATCGAATTATATTAATTTAGATATCAGTGCATTGTTGCACAATGAATCAATTCATTACTGAAACCTGCCTCTGCCCAAGCTCCAAGGCAACCTTAGCCAAGGGCTCCACACACTGGCCGAATTGAGCTGCACTGGGTGCACTGGCATTACCCAAGAGGTGTCGAGCGTAGATGCCCTAAGAAAGACAAATGTTTAAAAAAAAAATAAGTAAAAAGTGTAACTAACTTTAGTTACATCTGTGCATTTAAATTCCAATGTACGCCACATGGACAAAAGTATTGGGCCACCAACACATATCTACGAGAGCTTTAATGACATCCCAGTTAAAATTCATAGGTATTATTATGAAGTTGGTCCCCTGTTTGTAGCTATAACAGCTTCCACTCTATGGGAAAGCTTTCTACATGATCTAGAAGAGCATTTGTGAGGGCGGACTAATGTTGGACGAGAGGGCCTGGTTTACAATCTCTGTTCCAGCTTATCCCAAAATTACTCATTGGGTTGAGGTCAGGGCTCTGTGTGAGTCAGTCATGTTCTTCCACACCAAACTCATCCAACCATTACTTTATAAACCTTGCTTTATGCACTGGGGCACAGTCATGCTGGAACAGAAAAGAGTCTTCCCCCAAACTGTTCCCACCAGTTGGAAGCGTAGAATTTGCAAAACCGTCTTCGTAAGCTAAAGCATTAAGATTTCTCTTCAATGGACTTAAAGGACCCAGGCCAACCCCATAAAACAACCCCTGATGCAAAACTTTACAGTTGGCACAATGCAGTAAGGCTGGTAACATTCTCCTGCCACTCATCATCCATCAGACTGACAGATCAAGAAGCTTGATTCGTCGCTCCACAGAGCACAATCCCACTGCTCCAGAGTACAGTGGCACCACTGTACACCACTCCATACAATGCTTGGCATTGTGCTTGGTGACGTAAGGGCTGTGTGCAGCTGTCTGACCATGGAAAATCATGCTATGAAGCTCCTGGGGCACAGTTTTTCTGCAGATGTTAATGGTAGAGGAGGTTTGGAACTCTGCAGTTTATAGTGAGCAGAGCTGTGGCAATGGCAATGAATGAAACACCTGAAATCAGTGTTTAAGAGGTGTGGCTCAATACGTTTGTCCATATAGTGTATGTGTAGGTAAATGGGAAATAGGTATAATACTGCAGTTTGACACAAACCTGGGCAATTCCTGCCATTTTAAAGACAGACAGGGCCAAGTAGAAATTCAGTTGTGGCAATGCAGGTGGGATCCCACGGCACCTGCTGTAAATGGAGATCAGATCTTCCACAGTTGGAATACCTGTTCAGTGAATGATAAGGTTAGTAGGACAAGTACATATTGCTAGTCAACATAAATATATAATAGATATAAAATTATTTTCAAACTACAATGTTTAACTATATGTCCATTAATCAAGGTCAATATTATTATTAATTGTTGACATTACCCTCTATTCCTTTTAAACTACCCATTGTGCTGATAACGTTGAGACTTGCGGGCCAGTAATGTGGCATAAGGAAGTAGGCCAGATCTGCCAGAGGCTGTCCAGTCGTCGACAGTTCCCAGTCCAACACTGCTATCACACGTGCCTTATCACACCAAACACACTTTGTGAAGTATTTACTGATAAACATAGCAAAGTGGTAAGAATAAAGTCACTGAAACTGTACCTCTGTTGGATGGAATATTAAGTTATCCAGTCGGTAATCTCCATGTACAAGTGTGACTTCATTGTCACTGGCTGGCAAATTCTCCATCAACCACTCAGACAGTTCATTCATAGCTGGAATGTCTTTGTGGGCTGCTGCAGTGTACTGCTTGGTCCAGGTGGAAACCTTTACAGATGAAAAGACATTTCCTTACAAATCAAACTAGATTTTCAGATTAAATAAACAGTAAAATTATCTCGATTTATTGTGTACAGTGGGTTATCTCACTTGTCTCCTGCAATAGCCTGGTCCTCTTCCATACCCTTCAAGGTTCAGTGATGACAGATCCAGTGAGTGAAGCTTTGCCAACACTTCCACTGCAGCCACATATAGTGCTGTTCTCTCTGCTGGGCTCACTCCAGGCAGACGAAGATCCCTGAATATACGCCCCTGCTCAACAGAGATGGATGACCGCCTTTTAACCAAAATAATATTTTCATCACTAATGAAAATACATGCTCATGCTAGCATATTACTAGGCTAACAAAGGAAAGTCTAAAACACAATCAAGCAAAAGAACTACACAAATGTTAGATTCAGGGACTTGTGAGTAGTGAAAGCACAAAATCACCTTCACATGTTGCATTAAGTAGAAATCTGTTCCAATGACTTCAACATCAGTGCAGTGAAAGAGGGGCTGGGGCACAGGGAAACCAACAGAGAAGAGAGCGTTCTGTACTCGATACTCTCTGTCCACCTACAAAGTAAAACAGCCCATGATAAAACCTCGCATGTGCTGTGAGGTGTGAGTAGAAGTTATTTTTTTCTAAACATCTGGGGGGAACACAAGCCATTACTCTTTGATTTGATTAAATCCAATTACAAGCACAGGTGTCAAACATAAACATTTACAATTCAACAAAATGCATTTAAGTTTTAATTTGATAACACTATAGCCACTCAAATTTAAAAGGATCTTGGTTTTTCCAACTAAAAACTACATGTAACGTCTATATAGACTTACCCTAACTGTTACCGAGAATCAGTTTACATAGTTCTTTCCAGTGGACGTGCTAGATGGTTGTTAGATGAAATTATTTAAGGCCAGGAACATATTTTAAAATCTTTTCCCTTATATTTACTTGTGAAGGGTGTCCTGACATGATCCTTAATTTCTGTTAATGGGGTATTCACACATTTCTGACAGTCTTTTTCACTTCATAGTTTTGACCAATTATGTAAATGCTTCCTTTTTTGCTAGATAAGTGGTATTACTACACACAAAGGTACTTTCAGCTTCTTCGTTTTTTCCCTAAGGGGGAGACCACAGTAAATGAATCTACATACGTGATTTGGCACAGATTTTTATACCCGACCCCCTCCTGGAACTGAAATGATGAAACCCACTGTGGTTACTAACTTAAATGAGTACCAGCCATACCACATAACCAAATATGCTCACCATGTGTTTTTATATGATTCATACAAAGGCAGTATTCATTTATGGTATACATATGTTGTGTTTTTTCTGATCAGAATGTGACTCTTTCCCTTTTTAACCTATTTTTAATTTCTATTTTATTCTATATTCTTATTATTATTTGTTTATATTTCTGTTAAGCTGCTGTAATGATTAACTTCCCGAGTGTGGGATTAATAAAGTCTTATCTTGTTAGGACACTTTTGATTTCTGGTTTTGTGTTGCTGGGTTTTTATGTTTCTTTCTTTTTTCTCCTTCTGGAGTGTTACGTCAACAGGATTCCCTACGAGCGGGCATGTCTTGGGCTGGATTTGCCTGGCTGATGGCCAGCACACCTGTTACCTGTTTTCTTCATCAGCTTCCTGCCTACTTAGGCCCTGGGTTGCCAACCGCTCATTGCCAGTTTGTTCAGTACTCTCAGTGGTAACACTGTGGTTCTGTGAAGTTCCGTGTCCTTTTGCTTTTCCCTGTGCTCTCAATTTATTGAGCTGCCTCTCCTATACAGAGCAACCGGGACACGCAGGCCACAGCTGTTTGGAGTTCCCGTTGTTCTCTTGCTCCGCCGCTGGTGGAGATGCCCGTTCCAGTCACCTACCTGCCTGCCTGCTCTCTCCCGCTGCAGGGAAAACCTCAATTTGCCCAGCTCCTCATCTTGTGTTCAGTTTGTTTTCCAGTTATCTAAGAATAAACACTCTTGAAAACTCTGTTTGTCTCGGTGCTGGTATTTGGGTCTCTAGCCTGGTACGAGTCATGAAAATCTGCAGCGGCTCCCTGTGACTTTGACAAAAAATCTGCATGACTATGAACATGCTACTGAACAATGGTTATTTTTCAATGTCTTTAGTCATTAACATTTCTAATTGTAAAAAGGTGTAGCATAAGCCAAATTTTAAAAAGAGGTAATATTTTATCAGGAAAAATGAAGCCATATCTTTTTCCTATGTCTGGTTCCTTTCTCGCTTAGTTTTATTGAACCTCAGCGCTGATTAGCATGGATTCATACCCATAAATGGCTTGTCTTTAATTATCCTAGGTATGGATTTCAAAACTAGAGAAAGAGAATGTAACTGTATGCGTTTTCATTGCTAAATCGAATGGCTTACCAGTACATTTGAGCTATGGTCAGACAATCAATTTTAACTCAGAACCTCCTATAATTCACTATTTAATCTTTTTTTCCTTATAGTTTTAAAGTTATTTGGCTTCTAGATGTTTAATTTATCAATTTGTACAAAAAGGAAGAAATCAGAATGGATGCATTCAGTAAATATAGAAAGTATGCACACCCCTATTAAAATACCAGATTTTTTATGTAAAAAAATGAGACTACAATCCACTACCATGAATTGTTTAGAAACTTTTTCTATCTTCACTGTGACCTCTAACCTGTACAAATCAACTGAAGAAGAAACAAATCTGTTAGGAAAAAATATGCAAAATTTACAATAAGCTGGGTGCATAAGTATGAACACCCTGCAACTAATACTTTGTTAAAGCACCTTTTTCTTTAATTACAGCATTAAGTCTTTTAGGATAGGAATCTATCAGCATGACTTGGCAATATTTGCCTACTCTTCCTTGTAAAAGCGCTCCAACTCTGTCAGATTGCGAGGGTATCTCTTGCGCACAGCCCCACAGATTTTCAGTTAGATTTAGGTCTGGGTTTTAACTGGGCCTTTCCAAAACTTTAATTTTCTTCTAAAAAAGCTATTATTTTGTTGATTTGGATGTATGCGTGGGGTCACTGCAGTGCTGAAAGGTGAAATTCCTCTTCAGCTTCAGCTTTCTAGCAGACATTTGAAGATTTTGGGCCAAATTGACTGGCATTTGGAACTGTTCACAAGTCCCTCCACCCTGACCAAAGCAACCCCAAAAGCAGGATGCTGCCAAACCCATGCTTCACCATGGGTATAGTGTTCTTTTGGTAAAGTGCAGTGTTTTTGTGCCCAACATACCTATTGTAATTGTGGCCAGAAAATTCAACCTTGGTTTTATTGGACCATAACAGATTTTCCCACATGCGTTTAGGAGGTCTGATGTACAATACCTTTAAAAAATTACCCCCCCCCCCCAAGATGTTTCACCCTTTATTGCTTCAAAATGAAATCATGGTCAATGTAATTTTGGTTTTTTTGACAAGAATTTGCAAAAAAAAAGCTTCTTTCGTGCCAAATTGAAAACACTAATGTCATCTAATTAAAAATATATAAGGTAAAATAAATGGTCACCCCCTTTAGTTCAGTATTTAGTAGATACACCTTCGGCTGCAATCACAGCACTGAGTCTGTGTGGATATGTCTCAATCAGGCTAGCACATCTGGACACTGCAATTTTTCCCCCATTCTTCCTGTTGTGTTTGAACCATTTCTGTGTAGCTTTTGCTGTATGCTTGGGGTTGTTGTCTTACTGGAAAATAAATCTTCTCCCAAACTGTAGTTCTCTTGTGCACTGAGTCAGATTATCATCCAGGATTTGGCAATTCTTTTCTGCATTCATGTTTTCCTTTACCTTTCCAAGCATTCCAGGGTTTGCTGCTGAGAAGCATCCCCAAAACATGCTGCTACCACCATTCTTCACAGTGGAGATGGTGTGTTTGTGGTGATGTGCAGTGTTTGGTGGTTGCCGAACATAATGCCTAGTCTGATGGCCAAAAAGCTTAATTCTTGTCTCAGATCAAAGAACCTTTTTCCAGTCGACTTTGGGAAAATTCCAGGAGTGATTTCATGCACAGAACACAACAGAATGACTGTCTTCCCTATGTTCCATGGTGTATGTAATGTTGCCAATTTTTTTATACCCTTCTCCCAACTGATACCTTTGAACAATAATATCCCTTTGATGCTTTGTCAGCAGTCTGTAAACCATGGCTTTTGCTGTAGGCTGCAACTGAGTAATTGTGAGGAAAATTCCACCAGGGCACCTGAACTTCATTTGGGGTTAATCAGACCCACTTTAACTGATGGTAGGTGTGTACCCAAAAAGACTGAATGCTGTAATTAAAGCAAAAAGTGCTTCAACAAAGTATTAGTTTTAGGCTGTGCACATTCATGCAACCAGCTTATTGTACATTTTTTATTTTTGTTCACACAACAGATTTCTTTTTCAATTGCATTGTGCAGGTTGTAGGTCACATCAAAAGTGGAAAAAGTTTTTAAATGTTTTGTTGTGGTCTCATTTTTTTAACATCAGAAAAACCTGGTAGTTTAACAGGAGTATGTAGACTTTCTATATCCATTGTAGGTTTATAGCTGATCCACGTTTAATGTTATTGCAATGAAAACCATCATAAATGCTCCAATGCAAAGTTGCCTGTCAGCGGCTGTGACTCAGGAGGTAGACAAAGATTGGCGGTTTGATCCCTGACTTCTCCAGTCTACACGTCGAAGCGTACTTGGGCAAGACACTGAACCCCAAATTCCTCCCGATGCATCCATCAGAGTGTGAATGTGTGCGTGATAGTTAATTGCGCTTAAGGCATAGACTAGAGCGCTGTGTGAATGGAGCTTGTAGTAAAAAGCGCTATATAAGTACCAGTCCATTTAAAAGATTTGAATTATTTCCGCCTTTTAGTGATTGATTCTATTACTTCGAGTATGTTCTCAGGCCCACAGATGTTTTTGGTCAGAAGTTGCTCTTTTGACAGTAAAGGTTGCCAGCCCCTGCTCCAGGTGATACCTTACCTTGTGAGCTCCTGGCAGCAGCTCACCTGGGGGTCGCTTCCTGAGAACATAGCTGTTTGACGGCGTCTGGATTAAGTAGGTCGGGTTTGACTGACCAGCACTGAAAAGATAACAGGCGAGACATTTTATTATAAGATAGGCTCTGAGAACCAGTGGACCAAGACTCTCACTAACTCACCTGTACTGTCTGACTGTAAGCGTGTCTTTGTTTGACACTAGTGACCTGGCACACAGGTATCTTTGAAGAGTGCCAGCACTGAATCTATGCTGCGGTCGCACTGGAGTTGTCAGCTCTTCCATGTCGCAGTTAAACTGGATTAATCATTGCCAGGTTCATCACTGTGCTACTTTTAGCAGTGTTGGTCGGAGCGGTTATGAATAAGCACAAACACGTCACGTCCCTTACAAGTATTTTTTTCTTTCATTTTTACAAATTTATAAAATATTGAAACTTTTAAAAGTTCGTGCCAAGAATCTTCTCGACAGTGCGCTCATATGTGCTAGAATAAACGTTTAAATAATCAACCGGTGATGCCGGAACGCTTTGTGCTCCTTTTCTGCACGGACAGCGTTTACAGGAACACATCCTGACAGGTTGATTAGAGCAGACGTGTACTTTCTGTACCGAATCCTCTTTTGATTTTTTTATTTGCCTTTTTGCCTATATCAGTATAATTATTTCACTTTTTTTAAGCCAGTATCTGTTTTCCTAATGGCAACAGTGGAGGAGCTGAAGTTGAGGGTGAGAGAGTTGGAAAACGAGCTGATAAAGTGTAAGCAGAAGCAGTGTGCAGTGGAGGATGCTCACAGCCAGGCACTAAATAGACCGAAAATTGACAAAATGAGCGCCGAAGTCGTGGACTCCAATCCGTACAGGTAAGCTTTTAGTTCATTTTGTAGGCTTTTCGTTGACTTTGTGCGGACGGCCCATGGTGTTTGAGGGGCGTCGCCTCTGTGTGAGTCACAGACCACAAGCTGAGCTCAGCTGTGTTTTCATTTCAGCCGCCTCATGGCTTTAAAGAGAATGGGCATCGTGGATGATTACGAGGTATGTTTAAAAGTTTTTGGGGTTTATTTAAATAAATGTGCCTACAGCTGCTTGTATTCTCCCCAAGGGGGTCGCTCTAATCCTCATTGGTAATTTTGGCAGAGGTTTTACACTGGATGCCCTTCCTGGGCTTGTGTCCCCACCTGGAATCGAACCAGGGACCTTTCACCTGTAATGTGTGGTTTTTGGTTGCTGTTCTCCTATTACCTCAAGTGTTCATACTTTCAACAATAAGCAATGAAGGCAAACTGCTGCTGGTCTAATGTCATAATAAATCACTTTTTTCTTGCCATGTTTGTCAATATTTATATGAAGTCCAACCCTGTATTCGTATATGGATATTAACTTGCTCAAATACCATATCTGAAGCGTATTGTGTCCAACTTCCAGTACCAGAATAGATTTTGATTAATAGATATTGCTGATTGGAGTGTCCCTGGCAGTGTAGTGGTTTGCACGTTTGCATACAAGCGAAAGATCCCTGGTTCAATCCCAGGTGGGGACACAAGCCCCTCTCACCATGAAGGGTTGCATCAGGAAGGGCATCTGGTGTAAAACCTCTGCCACATTACCAATGTGGATTAATCCGCTGTGGCGACCCCTTGGTGGAGAATACAAGGGAGCAGCCGAAAGGTACACACACACAGATATTGCTGATTGGGGGAGTTGGTATGTTATTATGTGATACACTATATAGAAAAAAGTATTGTGCTTTTATGGCATCCCAGTCTAAATCCATAGGCATTCATATGAAGTCCGTGCCCTGTTTGCAGCTGTAACAGCTGCCACTCTTCTGGGAAGGCATTCTATAAGATTTTGAAGTGTGTCTGTGGAAATTTTTCATCATTCACCCTGAAGAGCACCTGAGTTCAGACACTGATGTTGGACAAGGGGGGCCTGGCCCGCAGCCTCTGTTCTTGTTCGTTTCGTAGATGTTCAGTGAGGTTGAGGTCAGGACTCTGTGCAGAACAGTCAAGTTCTTCCACATCATTAAGCGCTGCCTTTATGGACCTTGCTTTCTGCACTGTAGCACAGTCATGCTGAAAGAAAACTGTTCCCACAAGTTGGAAGCATAGTCCAAAATGTCTTGGTAAGCTGAAGCATAATGAGTTCCTTTCACTGGAACTAAAGGGTTTAGATCAACCCCGGAAAAACAAGGCCATAGCATTATTCCCCCCTCAGCTGCAGTTGGCACATTTAAGTCAGGCAGGTACGTTCTCCTGGCATTAGCCAAATCCAGGCTTGTCCATCTGACTGCCAGATAGATAAATGTTATGTCACTCCACAGAACACATTCACACTGCTCCAGAGTTCCACTCTATCCGACACTTGGCATAATGCCAGAGAAAGTTTGGAGCTCTGCAGTTATTGAGTCAGCAGAGCATGGGCAACTTTTACACCCCATGCTCCTCAGCACTCAGTGACCCCACTTTGTAACTAACCCTTGTCCTGCCAGCTATACGACCAGCTAAACGACCGGCAGTGAATGAAAACACCGGAAGTGATCAATGTATTCATGTCCGGCAGTACTAGGGTTAACACAGCCTTCTGGTTTGTGGTTGAGTTGCTGTAGTTCCTAAGTGCTTCCACTATGTCGTAATACCACTTACAGTTGATCTTGGGATTATCTAGGAGAGAAAAATTTCACAAACTGACTTTTTGCAATGGTGGCATCCTGTTACAGCCATTCTACAGTCAATGCTCCCTTGTATTTCCCCAAGGGATTGCCACAGTGGATAAATTCACATCAATAATTTGGAACAGATTTTATGCTGGATGCCCTTCTTCATGCAACCCTCCAGTGTTGGTAGCAGCTTTTTGCCCTATTACAGTACAATGCCGGACTCTTTAGAATGACTCATTATTTTATAAATGTCCGTGAACAGACTGCTTGGCTAGGTTCTTGATTTTTATACACCTGTGGCAATGGGACTGAATGAAACACCTGAATTCAGTGATTAAGAGGTGTAGCCCAATACTTTTGTCCATATAGTGTACCTATCAATGCAAGGTATGATCATGATGGTTAAAGGATGGGTTTCATATTGAGAGAGACTGTAACAATGTATAAATTGTTTGACAGAAAATTCGGACATTCACAGTAGCTGTGGTTGGAGTTGGAGGAGTTGGCAGCGTGACGGCTGAAATGCTCACCAGATGTGGCATTGGTAAGGTAATAGAAACTCCCATTATCTTTTACCTTTGAATTCCGTCCATATCATTCCATACTGTTTTTGTTCTTACTGTCACTTGTTCTCATTTTTTGCTTCACAGTTGCTCCTTTTTGACTATGACAAAGTAGAGCTGGCCAATATGAATAGGCTGTTCTTCCAGCCTCACCAGGCAGGCCTCAGCAAAGTGGAAGCAGCTGAACACACACTCAGGTACACTGCTGTCAACAGATGTCCACTTTTTCTCCAAAGTCACTCAGTTTCTTTCAAACATGCGACTCACCTTTTCCCAACAGAAATATCAATCCAGACGTGTCATTTGAAACCCATAACTACAATATTACTACACTGGAAAATTTTACACATTTCATGGATCGCATCAGGTTAGGATTCCTATTCTATACTTTTAGTTTTCCTCCTCTGTCCCTTTATTTTACACAAGCTTTCACAACAAATAATTCTGTGTTTTTTCAGTCATGGAGGGCTGGAAGAAGGGAAACCAGTGGACTTGGTCTTGAGCTGTGTGGACAACTTTGAGGCTAGAATGGCCATCAACACGGTAACTAAATCAATGTCACGAAAAAGGGCCGAGGATGCATGTTACTCCTGCAGGTTGAATTCATTCTGATTTTTGTTGCAGGCTTGCAATGAACTAGGTCAGATCTGGATGGAGTCTGGTGTCAGTGAGAATGCTGTGTCAGGGCACATCCAGCTCATTATTCCTGGAGAAACGGCCTGCTTTGCTGTATGTCCACACACAAACGACACTAACATGTCTGTGCATTCAAATTATATCCAATTCTTACATTTCTGCCCTTTTGGAAAAATGCAGTGTTGACATTCTAATCTGGTATTACATATTCTGTTAGTGTGCTCCTCCACTTGTGGTGGCAGCTAACATTGATGAGAAGACCCTAAAACGGGAGGGGGTGTGTGCTGCCAGTTTACCAACAACAATGGGTGTGGTGGCAGGCCTCCTGGTGCAAAATGTCCTCAAGTAGGTTTTTAATTTTTTTTGGCAGGTTATCTAAAGATGTAAAGTGAAATTACACAGTTTCCTCAATGTTTTGTCTTCCAGATATCTGCTTAAGTTTGGTACTGTCAGTTATTATCTTGGCTATAATGCCATGCAGGACTTCTTTCCTTCCATGGCCATGAAAGCCAATCCCCAGTGTAATGACCGTCACTGCAGACGACAACAGGAAGAGTACAAGGTTTGGATGCAAAAATGACTAAAATAATGTTCATTGCTACATAATCATTCTCATTCCTTTTATATGGTGCTGCATTGGTTAGGAAGGCTAACCTTATTTTCTTTTCAGAGGAAAGAAGCAGAGCAGCCCAAAGTGGAAGTTGTACAGGAAGAGGAGGAGATCATACATGAAGACAATGAATGGGGTGAGCAGAAGAAGCTTTTACTGCAATCAGAGCCATAACTGTAATATAGTTTACCTGTTTTTTCCCTAGGACTTCATGTGCTTTAACATACACAAATGTGTTGTGTAGGTATTGAACTGGTATCAGAGGTGACTGAAGTAGAGTTGCAGGCTGCATCAGGTGCTGTGCCCGACCTCCCAGAAGGCATCACTGTGGCTTATACCATTCCAGCTGAGGTTTGTACTCTTAAGACACCACAGGTTTGAAGCACTTAACGTGTGTGTGTGTGTGTGTGTGTACACTTTTCTGAAAGCTGCACAATTTTTCAAAAAGCAATAATAAAGTCAACAAACTATTTACAACACTGGATGACTTTGAGCAAGTTAATACTCTACAGTTTTTCTTTCATTCCACGCTGATTGATTAAAAACTGGAGTAATAACAGCTGGACTTTAAGATTAAAGAAAAAAATACTATATTTCCTAGCATTATGTTGCAATGTTTTGTTGAGTGTTTGCATTGACCATTTCAACTAATTTCTGATAATACCTTATTTTCTGTTTGAACCAGGATACAGCAGATGGGGAGACCGTGGAGGAGACTGAACAGAGCATAGAAGAGTTAATGGCTCAGATGAAAAAACTGTAGGCAACATTCTGAAGATGCATTCTTACTGTTAATATAAGACTAAACTTTTCTTGCGTGTCTATACTAACATTATTAAAAAGTCAACTGACATAAAATGCTAGCAATCACAGAATGCCTTGTTCTAACTGCTAAAGAAGGAGAATGCATAACTGCTGCTTATGGCATTTCACACAAAGAATATGTGATTTGCTGACATGCTGAGAAAGTGTGCAGCACTTGAAATGGGAACACTTGCTAATGAAATGTCAATGAGCATATAGATAGCAGTTGATGCATTATTTATTACTTTGCTTAGAGAATGTGTGTCCCAACTTTTCAACCATCTGCTCTGTCATTCACTCAGCTCTGGAAAATACCTGCTACATTACAGAACAATGTTAAAGTTGTTTCAATAAAGTATTTATTGGCTGGACAAGTTGTATTTTTTGTACAGATTTTACTGATGTTACAGATGTTAGTGTTAATACATGAAAAAAGGAAGAGAGTAAAGATACATTTTATGTTTTAACAATTCATTGAATTATACTTCAACCTGGAGACTTGTGTATCACAGTGATGTTTTTGGCACTTAAAATGCTTTTAGTAAATGAATAAATACGGGCAATCAGTTTTGCATAATCACAACATTAAAAAAGATAATGTTTCTTCAGACATGATTGGGAGTTTTACTTTGGGCATTACATTAGCTTTTTTATAACACGTTTAACACTGTCAGATAAGCATTGTATTTAACAAACATCAAACATTGTATGCATATCATTTAGAATGTACACAATGTATATTTAAAAAAGTGATCTGATTGTCCTAATTTTCATTGGATGACAGTTAAACTTTATAAGAACCTCTTTGTTTTGGGTATTTAGCATTAATCACTTGCAACAACTGGAATGTCTTCTTTAAAAAACTAAAAATTCAACAATGCATAGAATAATAAAACTAGAAAGAATATAATGTGTTGATGTTCCTTAACCATGTTTTATAGATTAGAATATGCCATACCTTTAGAGCTGGAGCAACTTAGTATCAACAAATCTGCACTGAGTTGAAGTTCATGTAAACCTGAGTTAAAAAGCCTATGAAAGGACTGATTTAACAGATGTCCAGAGTGCATTAAACATGTGATTACATATAAATACTGGTGGCAAATACAGACTTCACAATCCTGGCAGGTACAGTATTTCTGACCAAATCCTCTATCCACATGCGATTCATGTGATGTCTAGGACTCTTCTTTTACTGTAAACAGGATTTCAATACTATATGGTAGTTAGAGCTGTCAAAACAGCTGCAAAAAAAGCTAAGCAGGGTCACCTCTGAGCATGTGGGAGGGGAGCAGGTCCTCTCACACTGAAAGTGTCTCCACTGGATGAATGACGAGATGGGGCATTTCCACACACTAACGATGGCTCTGCCTCTTTGATCTCCATTGCACGCTTGTAAAGTTCCGCGGCGTTCTCAAAGTCACCCTGTTCATAACTATTATTAAGAATTTAAATTATGAATTAAAACATAAATTATTAATTACATATAGTAATTACATAATATTCACAATTAAACTTTAGATTAGTCAAATGTAAGTCATTAATGTACCTCAACACAGCCAGGTTCTTCAGGGTCTCTCCAACCCGTGGATGAGAGCGGCCCAAACTGTCCTCATACACTTTCAGTGCTCGTTCATAAAGGGGCAAGGCATCACTGTGCTTCTTCTACCAAAGACAGAAAAAGTAAAATAACAATGCTCTATGTAATCCAAAATCATTGTTTTTTTAACAGCCACTGAAATGAAAACTGAAAATACATGTTCAAATTATTTATATTCACAGGTCAATTTTAACTTTATATGCTTAGTTAATGTATGTGATAGCTGAGGTAATTGTCCTTAAATTATTTTATTTACTACTACTACTTCTGTGTGCAACACCATATGTCATGTAATGCAACAAGTTACAAAATGTCTGAGGTGTTACAATCTCTGAGCTAAACATAGAATTGGAATTGAACTATTTTAAGTAATCTACCACCTTCAGCAGCTACAAAAGTAAAATCTAGCTTACGCAGACGGCAGTAACTGTCAAGGGACAGCTTCTATAATACATGTTTTTATTTTGACATTATTTGATCATAATAATAGACTACCATTTTGCTTGTAATGGTCTGTTTTGTAAGTATGGTATTGCTATTGTTAGTTAAGGGGGACAAAAATATGATCATTTGTTTCACCAATGTACAAAAATATGCAATTTCAGAGTACATAGTAGAGACAGCAGAGGCACAAGTCTCACCAGTTGGCAGTAGATTACTGCCAGGTTGACCAGTGCTGTGGCTACACTGGGGTGCTTGGGCCCAAAACTTTTTTCCCTGATGTCCAGAGACAGTTCATAAAGTGGAACAGCCTTTTCCAGCTTCCCCTGTACAACACATGAAATGAAATTATCTGCCAAAACCCAACAGCACATCAGCACAGAGTATTGTGTCAGCGTCAGTAGTCTTACTCTGCGTTTATAGAGCATGGCGAGGTGTTTGAGTGTGTATGCTAGAGAAGGGTGGTCAGGGGACAAGGCTTTCTTGCGGATATCTAGCGCCCTCTCATACATATCCTCAGCTGCCTCATACTCCCTTCTTTCAGTGTGCAGCGCAGCCAGGTTGTTGAGTGACTGAGCACAGTCTGGGTGATCTGGACCAAGTACACGCTGACGCATCTCCAAAGAACGGGTTAGGAACACCTTGGCTGCACTAATGAGGGCAAAGATTTATGCAGGCAAAATTAACAAAGCACACAATTAACAGGTTACCACATGTTACTTGTCATTTTAAGTACAAGTACAAAGTTCTAAGCTGGAAGTGTACATTAAAAATCTGTTATGCTACAGGTCTGTGTCTATGTACATGCCAGGTGTTGTGTGTCTTACTCTAGGTTGTTCTGGAGGTAGTATAGGACACCCAGTTCATTCAGTGTTCTGGCACAGTCTGCAGAGTCTTTTCCCAGGGTCAGCTCTTCCAGTTGTAGCGCTCTACGTCTCAATAAAGTGAAGCCATACTGAAAAAAGGAGCAGACAAAAGAAATGTACAATATGTATCATTAAGTGAGTATAACTAAGCCTGTGGGCATCTGAGAAATATGCTCACCATATGACCTTTCTGTCGAGCAGTCTTCTGGCGAATCTTTACTGACCTCTTCCTGAGTTTCTCTGCTTGCTCATACCTGATAGTAAAAATACCAGGTGTTAGCTATTAAATTAGTTTCTTAAATCACATCCTGCCTTGACAGAGTGTGATTTAATACTTTTAAATCATCAGAACACCTGGGTTGCATTTTTGTAAGCACAGAACATCTGAAACTATTGCAAAAAATGTAATAACAACATATCAACAGCTCCAAGAGAGCCTCATTTACTTGTTTTGCTTCTGATAGAGCATGGCAAGTGACTCCAGTTCTCGTGCCACGCTGACATGCTCGGCGCCGTAGGCATTCTCACTTATCTCAAGAGCTTGCTTGTACAGCTGCTCAGCATTGCCATACTTCTTCCACTGGACATAAACTCCAGCCAGCTGATGCAGAGAGCGAGCTACACTGGGATGGTCTGGGTCCAGGGCTGTCTCTCTGATTTCAAGAGACCTCTGTAAAGGTGCTACAGCCTTAAAAAAACATGATATACACACAATTATAAATATGTGCACTTTTTTTTTTTTTACAAGAAAAAAGTAATACATTAGATTTATTCAGGCAAATAAGCAAATGACAGTCTAGTGTAATGCGACTAGGCACAAAATGTGGCTTATAACAAACACTGTCATTTTAACATTATAGCCATTTATGCTACCTGACTAGGGAGGCCCAAATCTTTGAGGAAACGCCCCAAAGTCTCATATAGGTTTGCAAGCCTAGTCATGCTGTCTTCACTCTCACAGCTCTTCTCGTAGCACTTCAGAGAGTCAAAATACTCGGTGGCCATGGAGCTTTTGTCCTTTCCGACATACTGCCAGTAGGCCAAGAGCTCAGAGAAATGACCCCTGAAAAAAGGAAACACCACATATCTTTGATGAAATAGCTAAAGAAATGCAGCAGGCTTTGTAACATTACCTCCTATGCATGCATGTTTTCAGTCAACATTAGTGAGTACCTCTTGTAGAGGTTTTGGGAAACAAACAAGTTCAAAAGGCTGAGTTGCAATTTAGCTCTGTCCTCCTGTTGTTGGAGCAGCCAGGGAAGCTCATCTGCGACACGCCATGTCACACGGTCCTGGCTAAAAACACACATATGGACATAAGTTGTAACGTAATTTGTGTAGAACAAGTTTGAGGAGAGGATTATTTTTCTGCAGCACCTGAGTTGTTGGCTGAAGTAATGGATTAGTTTCTCTCTGTAAGTTGTGGAGCTGCTTCCTCCACCCAGAAACTCTAACCTCACAGCTTCCCAAGCCTGACAGGCACACAAAGAGATAAAAATCAAAATTGTGTGATGATGAATGTTGTGTCCCACGAACAGCATATTCTTTTATGAAATTTGTCTTTAATTATGTTGCGCTCTAAAATTGTACTGGCCAAGAAGCCTAACTACCTGTAGATGCTGAAATCTGATGAGTCCACAGCGCAGAGTTACAATGCAGAGTCTGTTCAGGCGATAGAGCAGAGAGGACAGGACATGCAACTCTAGCTCTGGGAAAAGATCTAGTACCTCTGATTCACTCACTCCATTATGGCTGGCACATACAAGGCCCAGTATCTAAGGAATGACAAAAAAACACCTATTACTCTGCTAATCATAGAAAATATTCAAATAAAAAAAACAGATAAGGTGTATGTACGTTCCTCTGATGCCAAATTAAAAACACAGATATTCCTAACTAAAATCAAAAACGATGACGAAACCTCACCTCTCTCATGATGTACTGCTCTCTGTCTGTGGTGAGGGAGTTCAATGTCATTTTGAGTGCCAAGCGGTAGAGAGACATGGTGTCCTGACACTGCAGACACTGCTCCAGGTTCTTCTCAAGTGACCAACAGGATCTACTGCAAAGAAGCAACAACACAATCTTTACAAAATTAAAATGTGTGTATTCAAACAGCAAAATGCAACACACTAATAAAGAGGGGTAAATCACTGTTGATTCAAATAAAGCTCATTAGTTCGTTTTTTTACCCTACGTGCTCTTCCATACAAAACTATACAATGGCATACATTTAACTGTGATGAAACACAGCGGAACGCTACTTCTTTAAAAGAACAATTAAAATAACTGGCAGACTGACAATCAAATTTAAAAGGGCCAAAGCAGTTTGACTATAAGTTTATAGAAAATACGGTCCAACTCTGAGGTGTTCATGTTAGTCTGGAAGAAGCTGTTCTTTGTTTAATATATTTAGAATTGTGAAACCAGAGGTGGCAAACCTGGTGATCATCCTTGCCAGCAGTGTGACATATAATGCATTGCACGTCGATGCAGAGCGACAGTGCCTTTCCAGCTTCTTCTCCTGAACAAAAAATACACACATTCAGCTGTCATGTTCTCACAAAAAACACACCTCTTTTAACTGTCTTTAAAGGGGCTTGAAGGAGTAATAACTGACCTGGTCCTTAGTAAATCTGAGTTCCATGCTCTGGCACTCTGCATTGACTACAATTCTAACCTCTCTGGGACTCAATGGGTCTAAGTGAAGTGTGGGCCACAGCCTAAACAGACATGATCACAGAATTACAAATAGTGCAGATGTATATAGATTAATATTTGCCACTGTGTGGAAAGTAAATGATTAGCCATATATATATATATATTTTTTTTTTTGGACTACAATACTGAGAAATCAAGCAATGTGTATCACCTCCAAGCTTGAGGACACGTCTCTACATTGACAGACACCACCACTCTGACATTGACAGGGAGAGGGTCAATCAGCCACTTCATGTGTCTTTCTGCTTGCTAGAGTACAAGGAGACAAAACAGTTGTATAGAGAAAACTATACTGCAGAGTGAAAACCACAACTGAGACTTGTCAAGTCATGACATATGTTGAGTCAATAATTATTGTAGAGAGTGTTAACCTGTATTTGATCAATGGAGTCAATGATAATGATGATATTTCCTTGATGTCGTGCTGATAGTCTTTCAAGCCAGCGGGGAAACTCCTCTAAGATCTTACTGGGCTCCATGGATAAGCCAGAAATAGACCAGAAGTGCTGCAGGAGCTATTTTACAACAGACATAACAATTGTTCAGTATCACAGAGTCCTCAGTGGAAGTCAACCTTACAAAGAGGCAATCAGCAACCCCTTACTTTGACTGTGAGACGTTTGATAATGAGAACGGGCTCGGAGCTTGTGGAAAGTGGGCGGCCAACAAAATGGTAAAGAAACAAGGTGTTGGGGGATTGCTTCTGCTGCAGCTCGATCCTGAAGATAATCCAAGAACAATTAGCAAAGTCCAGAAAACATACAAGAAATCCCAAAATGTTCCATGACACATTGCACCATCAGAAAGAACATCCGCTTCCAAAGTATGGCTGACAGCACAATGTAAAAACGAAATACTTTTTTCAAGGGTCCAAGAGAATACATGTATGTGACTAAAAATGAGGCAGGTAGAATGGTGAAAATGCAAGGAGTAGAGGGAGCGAAGGTGGATGAGTTTAAGAAGCCAGCCATCCAAATCCATGGACAGTGCACAAAAGTGGTGAAGAACAGTGCGGGTAGGGTGGAGTGGTTGGAGACAAGTATCAGGGGTGCGTTGTAAAAGAAGGATAGCAGCAAGCGTGAAAGGGAAGATCTACAAGATGGTAGAGTGACCTGCCATGATGCATAGTTAGGAGACAGTGGCACTGACAAAAGACAGGAGGTAGAGCTTGGGTGACAGAGTTGAAAATGCTGACATTTTCACTGGGAGTGACCAGGATGGACAGGATTAGAAATGAGTACATCAGAGGAACAGCTCAGGTTGAGCAGTGTGGGAACAAAGTCAGAAAGACAAGCTTGAGATG
>VUQH01036016.1:0-22010 GCA_015106775.1 Etroplus canarensis | reverse complement strand
GTGTGTGTGTGTGTCTGTTTTTAGAACCTGTGATGTGTACCAGTCAAACTTGTGTGTGTGTGTGTGTGTGTCTGTTTTTAGAACCTGTGATGTGTACCAGTCAAACTTGTGTGTGTTTGTGTGTGTCTGTGTGTGTCTGTTTTTAGAACCTGTGATGTGTACCAGTCAAACTTGTGTGTGTTTGTGTGTCTGTGTGTCTGTGTGTGTCTCTGTTTTTAGAACCTGTGATGTGTACCAGTCAAACTTGTGTGTGTGTGTGTGTGTGTGTGTGTGTGTGGAGGGGGGTTATTGGTAGATACTGGATGGTTGTAAGAAATGGTGATGGAACTTGGGCAATACCGTCTATAAAATGGCAATGAGAGTCATGTTCAATCTGTGAAACATGCTGCAAATTTCAAAGCCACACACATCACACGCACTCTAACAATGAGTGTGTCCCAGATTGGAGGAAGACATACACTGCAAACCTTTACCTTTCATGTTTGCTTGTTTTCACCAATGAGCCCTGCTCTTGTATTAGCCTTGGCCCCGGTAAACCTCGATACTCCATAAAAATGTGTTGTGGGGTGCACATTGGGCACTCATAGAAATTCTTACATTTTGCAGAAAATAAGCCAAGGCCAGTGAGTCGCCTTGAGTTGAAAAAATAATAAACTGCATCAATATGCTTATAGCAAATACGTTCCATAGACTCGAGCACTGCACAAGGGCTACACTATATTGTGTTCTCCCCTTTCCACACTTTGCCTATTAGGTCACTAAGTATTCTGCTCATGTAATGCACTCGCCTTTATATTTCTAGTCTTACTGACCACTCAAAGCACTTTCTGTTCATATCGACTCTAAAATCATTTGATTGTGGTTGGACAGCCCATCCAACCACAACCTAGTGAATTAGTTCCAAGCAACAGTAGTCTGGCTTTTAGTAGCCTTTTTTTGCTCTTTTAATTGAATAGGATTAACATTGTTGTGTTCTTTATCTTGATTTGATCATGACCACTTTTTCTTGGTGAGTATAGCCAAAATACAATTCAAGCATGCACAAAATCCACAGTGATTTTTAAGTGGCATAAAAATTCAGACATTCAGGAGTGTAGGAGGGCTTTATAGCAGCAAGAGAACAAAAAAACTAGAAGTTCTGCTGCTATTAACTTGAACCTTTGCCCACTGCAGTGAGGAACCTAACAATTAAGTCATGCTGTTGGTAAGGCATTCATCTGGCATTGTTTGGGTCCACTTGATCACTTAGAGGGAAGAGTCACTATACAGTATATCAATGCAACATTGTCCTGAGTGATGAAGAAACATTTCTAACCTTTCTCTTCCAGTATGACACTGCCTCCACTCATATGGCATAGGAAGTATTTGAATGATTTGACAAATATGATGCTAGTCATCGGTACTGGTCTTTGCAGTCACCAGATCTTGGCCAAATTTATTAACTGTTGGAGATTCTGGACAGACATGGTCCCTTGACAAAGGGACCATGTCTGTCCAAAATCAAAATGCCAAATAATATAGTGTTTTCAGGACAAATGAGGTTCAATCACTCCATCAGAGTGCTGAAGATGTGTAGAATCAATCCCATTGAAGCAAGTACTAGTGCAATGTATTAGCACAGTGCACTGACGCTTCACAGGGGGTATACCTTTAATTTGTACCTCCCTGTCACCACATACACATTCACCTATCTTGTAGTCTTTGTTGGTGTTTTTGTCTTTAATTACCAACCTTCTCCTGCACTTCCCTTTGTCTCTGCTGGCACATATATTATTTTTAGGTGGCTACTCGGTGGGCAGGTGTTGAAAGGGCTTTGCATAGAGGGTCAAATGTGACTTCAGGAATTCCCTTGCTGATATAAGTAACCTACTTCTTTGTCTATTATGTGCTAGATTCAGGACAAAGAGGACACATTCTCTTGCTGATCCCTTGCAAAGTGTTTCATTCAGAATTTTTATAACATCTCAGGTGTACAGCTTGCATCTTGTCTATAATTGCAGCCTTATTAAATCCCATTAAGTCATGAACATCGCTTGAAAGGCCATTCCAGAATACTTATGATCATGATATTATGGGAATTTCCAATGCAATTTGTTCTACTTATGGAGTAAAGAAATCAATAGGTAATTCTGAGAAGTTTCTGGCATCTCATTAATTGATCTTGTGTTCCTGGTGCCCATTTCTTTGTATTTTTCATACATTTCCCCAGTAATGGAAAATTGATAATGTGAAGGACATAACATATATATGCTTTCCAGCAAATCTTTATTAACTGTAAAATTTAGAACAGGCTTTGCACTTTTATAGAAGTACAAAGGTCTTTTAATTATGCAAAACTTGAAAAGGTAGGTAGGTGAATTTCCCCCCTTATTATTACCACTGAAAGCTTTCTCTGTTTCTACCTACACCTAAGTTCAAACTCAGTTTGCTTCCACAAGTTGCCTAGCACCTTGCCATTTGTGACCTGCTCCATCTGACTTAGTAAAAGATTTGTCATGTGCCTAATTTAGATATTCTATATTCTGGGTTTCCGGACCCACAGGGAAGGACATAATTGAATAGGCTGTGTCAAAGCCTCCCCCACTCCACAAAAACCTCCCAGGGACGTGCTAACGTTAATTATCTCCCATTGCAATATGGCCTAGTTTTATAATTACTGGTCCTGCCAAATATATTACAACATACGAAACCTCTCACCAGACAGTTATTAATTTAGCGTGTGTGATCTATAGACATGTAATGTACAAACTTGCCAACTTACCTTATTTACAGACTGGATAACAATATTTGTGCTTGAAGGGTGGACTTGATTGTGTGCCACAATCACATACTGCCATTTAGAAATTATAGACATGCTTTTCATTAGCTGTGCATAACTTATCAACATTAGTGCACTCATTTTAGCATCAAAGGGCTGCTGCAAGGAAGGCACAACACTCCAGTCATGCTAGCAGCTCTGAGAGGCTGCACAGAGGCGTAGTAGTGCTTTGATGTAAATGCTAGCATGCTAACATGATCTCATTGTTAAACATGCTGATGTGAAGTGCAAATATTGTTCATATTAGGTTAGCTTGCCAAGCATTAATCAGTACAGCATGAAAGTACAGCTGAATAAAGTGCTTTACTTCTGAGAAAAAGAAAACAAAATGGGGGGAAAAAGTGGATAGTGCAAAGTTATAGGTAGATATAAATTTGACATTGCACACAATATACCCATACCATTTTTTATTACCCCCCCAAAAAAAAATTGTATTTTCATATCAATACAAACATGGTGGAGCCTCTTTTTAGTGGGAAAACATTGTTTTCCTCCCTGATAGATCACTGGAAGTAGAACCATATTAAGTTTTAAAATATAGGTGTGTAAAAACAATATATATTTTTTAAACTGGACTGTGCATCATATACTTCACAGGAGCTCAGTCAACTATCATTTCCTAACCTTTGAAAAGGTGAACTGAAAAGGTAAAAAAATGTATGAGAGATTTTTTTTCTTTACTTCTACCCATTGCCACAGGTGTACAAAATCAAGCTCCTAGCCACACAGCCAGCTCACTGAATTCAAATGTGGTACTGTAATAGCATTCTACCATTGCAACAAGTCAGTTTATTAAATTTCTTTCCTCCTAGATATTCCACGATCAACTTCCAAGCAGCTGCATGCAAGCTTTACATCACCATTGCAGACTGGAAACATTTAGGTAACTCAGCCCAAAGTGTGATACCAGGTAAAGTTACAGAGCGGGGTTGCAGAGTGCTGAGGCACATAATGCTCTGCTGACTCAATAACTGCAGAATTCCAAACCACCACTGGCATCAGCACCAAAAAAAGGGAGCTGGGAGTTTTGCAGCTTGTTTTCGATGACTGAGCAGCTGCATGCAAGCCTTATATCACCAAGCACAATACCAAGCATGGGATACAGTGGTGTAAAGCAGAACACATCTGGATTCTGGAGCAGCGTGCACATGTTACGTGGAGTGACAAATCTTGCTTCTCTGTCTAGCAGTCTGATGGAGGAGTATAGGTTTGGCAACGGCCCGGAGGATGATACTATGCTGTGGGATTGGCCTGGGATCCTTACCTCCAGTGAAGGGAAATCTTGATGTTGCAGCTTACTTAGACATTTTGGGGAGTTCTATGCTTGTGGAAACAGTTTGGGAATGTCTGTAGCAGCAGTACAAAAGCAAAGTCTATAAAGACATGGTTGGCTGAGTTTGGTATAGAAGAACTTGACTGGCCCACAGAAAGCCCCAAACTCAACCCCATCCAACGCATTTGAGATGAATTAGAACAGAGATTTTGAACCAGGCCCTCTCATCCAGCATCAGTGTCTGACCTCACAAATAGCTCCTCTGGAGAAATGGACAAAAATTCCCACAAACACACTCCAAAATCTTCTAGTGAGTCTTCTCAGTAGAGTGGAAGCTCTTCTAGTTGCAAAGCGAGGACCAATTCTATGTCAATGCCTGTGGATTCAGAATGGGATGTCATAAAAGCTGCTGTAGGTGTAATGTGGAGGTGATCCAATACGTTTGTCCATATACTGCATATGACTATAACCAGACTAGATTTCACTAGTTCCATTTCATCACAGCTAAAACTTGTGTATCACAGCCACTGCCATATTATGTATGTTTATAGAAGCAGCAGCTCTGTCTAAAGATCTTCATAACTTCCTGAATTTTGAACAAAATTTAAAGGGTTTGGTATTTATTTCTGGGTGTTTGGACTTGTGCTTTAGATTTGGTTTTAGTGATGTTTAAATTCTAAGTACGACAGAGCCAAGGCTGTGCAATCCACATGTGTTGTGACATTTTAAGCCTTCATTTCAAAGCAGTTGCAGAAAATACAGTTATACCAAGAAAAGATTTTGAAGTGAAGTATATAAGCTTCTGAAGTTTGTATTCATACTTAAAATATATCTATGATAAACTGCTTTTTACTGCTGCTCTACTCCAATTTAGTTATTGAATATTTTGCAAATTTAAAAATACGAACCTACTAATATACAGTATATCCAGATATTGCTTTATCATAGATGAAGCTACCAAACAGCAGATGCACAAATAGAATCATCAAAAGTCATCAAAGTGCATCTGCAAATCAAAAAATATAACCAGAAAATATCATGTCTATGGTTATTTTTTTCCTCTTATTTAAGTAAGATTATGACATTTACTAGAGTAAAGAGCCTACAAACTTGTTCCACCATTTAGCAAAGCAGATATTCAATACAAAACACTTTTCAGACTCTTGTAAATGGTTAATAAACTGGTACTTATGTAGCGCCTTTTTACTCTAACTGAGCACCTAAAGTGCTTTTTAACTATCCACACATTCCCAATCTGATGGAGGCATCAGGAGCAGTTTGGGGTTCAGCGTCTTGCCCAAGAATGCTTCGGCATATAGACTGGAGAAACCAGGACTCAAACCGCCAACATGCCTGTTGGAAGATGGCTCACTCTATCTCCTGAGCCACAGCTGTCCCTTGTGCGACGCCACTTTTCATATAATACCATCTGTATTAAAGTACAGGGCTGAACATCAGCCAGTGAGCTTATTTCCTGTGACCCACCCACGCCACCCCATTTATTAAAAAACAGAAAAAAAGAAAAAAAGTGAAGTAAAAAGTAAAGGAAAAAGCAAACAACTATAAAATTGCCCTGGATTTTCTATTGCCAACCCTGTCAATGCTGCTCTAAAGACCAGTTTTGGTGTAATGAAGTGTTTCAAGTGTATTTGGCATATAACATATGGGGTGAGAATTTTTAATTAAAAATTCAACAGTTGGATGAATTATTCTGTATCTCATCATCTTAGAGAAGCCCGGGGTAAAACAAAAAGATGGTGTAATGCTGACCAGAAATGCTTCTCTTAAGCTCCTATTCCCAGGGCTGCAAGCCATAAATAAGATTCATTATATATTTGGGGGCTTTTGGTTAGAAATACCAACAAAAATGACCCTTTGAACAGAATTGTGCTTTAGTGTCTGTTTTACTTTGGAACAAACGTCAATGAGGGTCACCACTTAAGCCTGCTTGTACAGTAACTGGTCTGCCCAAAGTACATTCAATTTTAAAGCATTTCTGTATGGCAGCATAAATGTAGAATTCCATTTGCATTTATATATAAATATATCAGTCTTGCTATTAACTTGTATGGGTTCATTTTCCCTCGGAGACTGAAAATTCTAGGTCATATTTACCTGCTGTCAGAGTTTACTCATTCCAAGCCCATTAAAAAGGTCTCTCACAGCATGAAGACATAACCATCTGAATAATAACAAGCATCATTATGCTGCTCCCTGTTTACATGTTTGGCATAAGCCACACTTGTTGCAGTATCATCTTTAGCAAGATGTACTTTATTTGGAGGATTCCTCAACATCTTCCATGAAAGGATCTTTCATCCACTACCTTGTTGACTCATTAAGGAAGCTATGTTTTGATTTCATGAAAAAAATTCCTCTTTGCATTAATATTCTGATCAAAATGAAGTGATCAACGTGATTCCAGACTGACTGATCAAGTTCACAAATTCAACTTATGCATCTTCAGTCTTGAATAAAATCCACTAAACTGGCTCCAATTCTTAAACCGCTTCCCTCCAGTTACTGTGTGCATGCTGTGCCTTTATAGCCAGCCAAAGCCACCTGAGGACAGTTTTATGGCTCCAATTACCGAGTGCTATTCTGAAATTAAGGCTAGCAATTAAAAGACACACCACTTACCCAAATTATATCGTTGACTAAAGGTTAACAGCCATTGCAGCCAAATGTAGTTCAACAGAAAGCGACTTCAGAAAAGCAGAACTCTATAAGCTCTCTCATTTTATTATTTATTTATTTTTTTTTGTCAGTGCAGTCCCACAGCATTTGCTTTACATCGTAAGGCCATAATATATCCAGTTAACCCTCTGCCCAGCTTTTATTGCACAGATCCCCCAAGCAATGATCTATATCAAGCGGAGCCTCCTCACCTCCATTAGCACAAACACTTGATGAATTACAGAATATGGTCTTCGTTATGCCCTACTTTCAGAAAATTAACGTATATGTACTGTATTGTATTAAGGAGTAACACTGAAATGAAACTTTTTCTTGAGTGTGTTGGTCGACTTCATTTTCATTTGAAAATTGTGTCAGAGCATGTCTGCAAGATTCAAGATGGTATCGCTTCTTCTTTTTCCTCCATCTGTGATTTAGCACAAATTTTCACACTGGATGTCTTGCCTTTTGCAACCCTCCCATTTGTCCAGTCTTGGGACTGGCACTAGGAGTATGCTTGTTTATGTACCCCAAGGCTGGGTTTGACTCTCCTCCTGGTTGCAGACCAAGGCCCTTTTATGTGTGAGGTAAATGTGTGAACCACTACACTATGGAGGAGACATATGGGCTGCTACAACTAAGCTGCTGAAATCTGGTGCACAAAAAGGCATCAGCATGAAACCAAGATGACAACAGTGCTGATTAATTAATTTATTTATTTTCCATCCATCCATTTTTTTAACTGTTTGTCAAATTCAGGGTTGTGGGGGGCTGAAGCCTGTCCGAGCTGTCATCGGGTGAGAAGTGGGGTACACCCTAAACAGGTCACCAGTCTGTCACAGGGCTAAACCAGAGAGATAGAAAATGACTCGTGCTGACGTTAACACCTACAGTCAATTTAGAATTACCAATAAACCTAAAAAGCGCATTTTTAGATTGTATGAAGAAGCCAGAGTATCTGAAGAGAACCCATACAGGCACAGGGATCACATGCAAATTCCACACAGAAAGGCTCCAGCTGGCTTGAGCATTCAAACCCAGGATTTTCTTGCTGTGAGGCACCACTGTACTGCCCTGTTTGGAATTTGCTTAGACACACTGCTCAAAAAAATTAAAGTAACACATTGAAAACACATCAGATCTCAATGGGAAAAAAATTCATGCTGGATATCTATACTGATGGGGACTGGGTAATGTGTTAGTACAAAATGATGCCACATGGATGGAAATGAAAATGATCAACGTAAAGAGGGCTGAATTCAAGGACAGCCCAAAAATAACTAAAAAAAGAAAATCATGTGGCAGGCTAGTCCATTTTGAAAAAAAAAACCTCATTGCAGAAACTCAAAATGATACTCAGCAGTTTGTATGGTCCCCACATGCTTGTATGCATGCTTGATAATATTAGGGCATGCTCCTAATGAGACAATGGACGGTGTCCTGGGGGATATCCTCCCAGATCTGGACCAGGGCATCACTGAGCTCCTGGACAGTCTCCAGTGTAACCTGGTGGTGCCAGATGGACTGGAACATAATTTCCCAGTAGTGTTCTATTGGATTTAAGTCAGGTGAGCATGAGGGTCTGTCAGTGGTATCAATTCCTTCATCGTCTAGGAACTACCTGCACACTCTTGCCACATGAGACTGTGCATTATCATGCACCAGGAGGAACCCAGGACCCACTGCAGCAATGTAGGATCTAACAATGAGTCCAAGGATTTCATCCTGATACCTAAGGGCAGTCAGGATGCCGTTGCCTAGCCTACTGAGGTCTGTACGTCCCTCCACTCCAGGGATATCACTCCCAAGTCCATCACTGATCCACCACCAAATTAGTCATCCTTAATGATGTTACAGGCAGCATAACATTCTCTGTGCCTTCTCCTGACCCTTTCATATCTGTCACATGTGCTCAGTGTGAACCTACTCTCATCTTTGAAAAGTACAGGGCGCCAGTAGATATGGCAAATGCCAATCAAGCTCCACGATGCCGGGCAGTGAGCACAGGCCCACTAGAGGATGTGAGGATCTGTTTCTGATTGTTTGGTCATAGGCATTCACACCATTGGCCTGCTGGAGGTTATATTGTAGGACTCTGGCAGTGCTCATCCTTCTCTTCTTTACACAACTGAGCAGACACCGGTCCCATCTACATCCCTTTCCAGCTCTCCCGGAGTAACTGCCCATCTCCTGGAGTCTCCTTCATGCTCTTGAGACTGTGCTGGGAGAACACAACAAACTTTCTAGCAATGGCACGTATTGATGTGCCATTCTGGAGGAGTTGGACTACCTGTGCAACCTTGAAGGGTCCAGGTATTGTCTCATGCCGTAGGGACACTGACCCAAGCCAAATGCAAAACTTGTAAAAAAAACAGTCCGAAGAGATGAGGAGAGAAATGTTAGTGGGCTCCCACTGTAAACCATCAGTGTTGTGAAAGTCTTCTTATTATTGCCCCCCTAGTGCACCTATTGTTGATTTCATTAACACCAAAGCAGCTGAAACTGATTAACAATCCCCTCTTGTACTTATCTGACCAGATCAATATCCCAGAAGTTTGATTGACTTGATGCTACACTCTGATTAAAAAGTGTTCCTTTATTGAAGAGTGTAGTTACTTATGCTGGAGCTGAACCAGGTTTAACTTGGAAATTGAGGTAAATAAGTAATTCATTATTGTCCGTTATTAAAATACAATTGTAATTTATTATTATATTGGTATTTTTGTGTTTGGAAATTAACAGTAATGGATAAACTTTTTTGCGTGATATTTTAATGCCTGTAAAAAGTTAAATTACTTAATCTGGAAATAAGCTTCCAATAAGAATTGTACAGTGAATGCTAAATATAAAAAAAAATGACTTCATTTTTACAGGTAATTTTGAAATTATCAAACAGTATTATAAAACAGTTTAAACCCTTCGAGAAGTAATTAATGCTATCAGTAGATTGTGGAAAGACAACTGCCATGGTGTTGAGTCCAAAACACCATTACATTCAGTTTGCAATTGAGATTATTTAATTTGGGTCCACATTTCAACCCAGCCTTTTGGGCAATATAGGTTTACACCACAAGATGGTGTGCCCTGAGTTCATCAGAAAAATAAGAAGAAATGTTGATGGTGAGTCAAATGTGGAAGGACAGGTGTTCTAGTGATTTAGACAGCAAACACTATAAGAACCAACTCTCAGATGGAAATCATACCTGGTTGCAGGTTGTGAAAAATGCTGCACTTAATTTATGCATCGCTATCCACTCACAATGACGCTAATTCTGCAGCACAAATAGAATGACTGCATACAGTAGGTGTAGTACCTGCTCTCCACCTCTGTGCAAACACAGTGGGTGAGACAGAAAGAGACAACAAGGATTGTAGCAGATTTCCCACTTTCAACACGAAGAGAAAGATTATACCAGCCAGAGAGCAGAGTCACAGTGAACATACAGTCAGAAGTTATTAAGCCTACAGTAATTAATTAGTTGACATAAGTGGACAGATATCCACTGAATGGGCGAAAAAGATTTTACAAATCGCATTTACCTTTATCATCTTTTCATAATCATTTTTTTGAGATGGTAAATGTGCAACTGATGGTAAAATTAGGATAAGACACTATATCAGTAGCTTAAACAGTGTCACCTTGTAGTAAAATTTGCAGCTAAATTCTGTACACTGTGGTTGCAATTAGGACCCTTAAACAGACATCTTAATATAAATCTGTATGCTGTGGGTAGTATTTTTTCATTTTCATCAAGTTAGGGGTATGGCTGCTTTGACTGACAGGTGTGCCAACACAGGAAGCTGTAGCTGTCTTCTGGGCCTCACCTCCAATAAACTGAATCACTGAAATGGGCATCTTCACAGTGTTTCTCTTGTTGATGCCTTTTAGAGCATTATAATGAGAAATATTGTGGTTTTACTTCCAAGTTTGTGCTTCTCTTTTGGTGAGAAAAATTCTAGTATTTTATTACCTTGTAACTTAGTACTAATTACCATATATCTATGTGCTTTTTTTGGTTGCTAGTGTTTGGTGATAATCCCGACTCTGGTTTAAATATAGTCACTTTTGGTTCCAAAAATCCAACATATCAGTTGCCACATTGAGTCCAAACTCAGCAGGTGACATAACAGTGACTTTTATATATACTCTTTTACACGATGTGTTCCCAGTTTGTACAAGGATTAAAATAAACTGTGACCTTGACTTTTAATACCCAAGCTCCTGCAAGATAGTTTTGATGCTGGTTTGATGATAGACTGTGAATGCATTATTTATTATGGACAGTGTTTACCTATTTTTCTAATACTTTCATCTGAAAGGTCTGAATACCTCCTCAAGCACTTAGTGGCATCCGTAGTGGCAGTGTAGCGGTTTATACATTCACCCTATAAGCGAAAGGGCCCTGGTTCAATTCCAGGTGGGGTCACAAGCCCCTCTCACCATGGAGGATTGCTTTAGAAAGGGCATCCGGCGTAAAACCTCTGCCGAGTTACCAAGGCAGATTAAACTGCTGTGGTGACCCCTTAGGGAAATTACAAGGGAACAGCTGAATGTAGATGCAATTAAGTTATTACTGACTGATTCATTCAGCATTCATTCAGCTTTATGGAGAGACAAAAATAAGTCATCGAATCAGACAAAGGTACCCAACAGCTGTGTGAACATCTTCGTCAGGCATTGCTCTCCATCAAATAGCAAAGCCTTTCTTCAGATTTACACCCTGTGAGTGGTCCATAAATCTAAAAGCTGTTGTTATAGCACAAGTCCAATCTTGATTCCTTGTCATTTCTTATTTCAAGTGAAACACTCATCCGATCATTTGTCCACCGTGAGTGCCTTTCAGTCTGGGTGTCACTGCTGTGACAGCATATGGTATCGTTATCAGAAATAGCCTGTTTTTTCCATTCCTACGATTTCTCTCAGGACGCTGAGCCTGAACTGAGTTATCTTTGTTGAGAAGAGAATTTGCTTTTCTCAGCAGCAAATAGGTCTTCTTTCAGCAAACTATCCCTCCCACGCACACCATCCAGGGATATTTTGTTGGGAAAAGTGTCATAAACTGCTTTGATATATTACCAGAAGGTTAAAGCAAGCAAGACTTTAAACCTCTGGTCCCTTTATCTAAAAATGACGAAAAGGTTCTGACTATTCCACTTACATGAGCTTTTACAGTTTAAACTTTGGCAAATTGGGATTCTGATTGAATCCAAATTTTTTTTGACCAGAGCCTGTTATAATGCAATCATGTGATAAAGAAAGTACACCCTCTTTCAAATCTAAGGGTTTAATGTCTTAAATGAATACAGAATTTAGAAGATGCGTGTGAAAATTTAAACATACCCTTACAGCTTCCATTGGAATAAATAGGGTAAGTAGCAGTAAGGGGTTGCTAATTAAATGATTAACTGATCACCACCCAGTGTGAGCACCACTATAGAAGCAGAAGTGTTGGCAGCTTGCTGGTTTGGAACATTCAGGTGTGGGTTAGAACACAGCACCAAGGAGGAAATGATCCCAATGATCTGGGAAGGGTCACAAGTCCATTTGAAAAAAATGTCTGTCAGTGAGACAGATTTTTCACAAGTATTAGTGGATGTCCTGTGAATTTACCAAGGTCCGATTGGGAAGGTCAGATACTGCAATGCTCAGAGAAACTGCAAACCCCCCAAACGCTACATCTTAGACTTTACATCCCTCATGTTAAAGTTCCTGAAAGTACAGTCAGAAAAAGCCTGAAGAAGTATGATTTGATCAGAAGGGTTTCTAGGAGAAAGCCCCTTCTCTCTCTAAAAATAGTATGTCAAAACCATTTATGTTTACAAAGTTTAATGACAAGGACAATGTCCTTTCGACAAGTGTAGATGTTTGGCCACAATGCACAGCACCATGTTTGGAAAAAAAATCAAAAACAACATATCAGCACAAACACCTCATATAAAATGTCGAGCATGGTGGTGGAGGGGTAATGATTTGGGCTTGTTTTACAAGCACAGGACCTGCGCACCTTACAGTCAGTGAATCAACCATAAACTCCTCTGTATAAAAAAAAGTATTCTAGAGACATTGTGAGACCATCTGTGGAACAGCTAAAACCTGTCTAAAACTGGGTCATACAGCAGGACAATGAAGGGCTGAAAAAGGACAAAATTAAGGTGTAGCAATGGCCCAGTCAAGGTCTAGACCTTAAATAAACTAAAATGCTTTGGTTGGACCTTAATAAATGAACTTCAACTGAAGCAAAGTTGTAAAGCAGACTAGACCAAAATTTCACAATAATGATGTGGAAGACTGATAAAGTCATAAATAAAATGAATACTTCAAGTTTTTGCTGCTAAAGGCGGCACAGTGGTTCAGTGGTTAGCATTGTTGCCTCACAGCAAGAGGGCCCTGGGTTCAAACCCAAGTAGGGTCCTTCTGTGTGGAGTTTGCATGTTCTCTCTGTGCTTGTGCAGGTTTTCCCCCAGAGCTCCGGTTTCTTCTGCCATTAAAAAACATGCTAGGGTATTGCTGTCTGTCAGCTCAGGACACTTGCAAAATAGATTCTTTATCTGAAGAGTAAACTTATTGGTTAAATAAAGGTTAATGATAAAAGGTGGTTCTGCATCTATTAATCATGACGGGTGGTTAGTTTTATACGCAACTTTTCCATTTTTGTTCGGTTTTTCTAAAATGAATAATGACTGTGGAATCTGTTGCATGTTGTTAAAGACCTGAGGTTAGATGTAGATAATTTTAGAACCAGGACCATATGCTTTATTGCGTCCTGAAATGTTAAACCGTAGAACTGAAACAGGGTGTACTTTATTTTTCACAAGACTGTATGTTGACATTGTCCTCATTCTTTGCTGCTTGATGATTGAAAACATCTGGTTTTAAAATGGATTTGGTCAGATGGTTCATCATACACAGTAAACCAACTCAAGTCTTTTCATTGGAGTTTACAGCTTCTCCCTGTGTGCTGTATGTCAGGTTTCACCTAACTTTGTAAAGGCATATGTCAAGAGTGTTGCAGACATGAAAATAACTCTCTGCTGGTCTGTCTACACCATGTGATGGACAGCTCATCTCTTGAAGGTGTTTACCTGCTGTCTACCAAGAGTCAAATGCATGTTGGGATAGGCTCAAGCACTGACCCAAAATAATAATACAAAAGGACAGTCCAGAATCCCAGTGAAACTCTTTTCCCCATGAGACTCTGCATGGGAAAAACACATTGTATATCCATCATTTTTATTCTGCAGCACAGTTAAAACCTGAGCGAAGTGTCACTCGGGTGATGTGACACTCAGACAGTACTATGCACCACCATGGACAACGCTTTCCACCCACTCCACAATGAGCTGTCTTCAGTGAGGAGCAATGTTGCAAAGGAGTCAAGAGGTGTTACTTGGTCTCTTCTCTCAATAAATTCTGTACATTGAATGGTTTATGATAAGCATGAAAATAAAAATGCCAAGTCATTCCTCCTTGGGTGACATGCAAATGTACCTGTCATTGCAGGTAACTGCTGCCTGAGTTGTTCTTCATGTATTCAGTTGGTATGTTTCTTTCTCAATATATTGTTATGTGAAATAGCATTTTTTAATGTATGCCATTCTTGAGTGAGCCTGTGGAAACTCGTTTCTTGAAATATAATTAATATCCAGGTGTTTTGCCAGGTGTTTGCTGATGATCATGTTAACTGTAATATTGTTTCCAGGCATTCATAAGCCATAAATGAGAAGGAGTTTTGAAGAGGTGTGATTAAAGAGTTCTGGGAGCTGGCCCATAAAAATCAAAATCATACCTGATTTAAAACTGCATTCCATGAGAAGATACCCTGCAAGGAGAATGGGCAAACTTCCCAGAACATTTTGTTCACACCTGGTATTTGGTAAAGTTTCACTGTTTTTGCTGAGGCCAAAAAGGGTCAGTCCCTTTAAGGCCTTTTGGGGCACAATGACCTGACTATCATCTCTTTGGAACCATCTGTTTTGCCTCTACAAACGGCCTCAAGAAGAGACCGAGCTGCTTGTTGTGCATTTGAGTTCACCTATCTACCAAAAAGGTGTAAAGAAAACTCCACAGACAGATAAACTTCAGAATTCCTGCCAGTAGCTGCTATATTGTGCGCTCATCTCTCTTTTTGCCTGATATCAAGTTGTTCCATAATAACTGTATCTTTATTTTATGGTGTGCATCTGAGTCTCCTAAAAGATTATTTCTGCTTGAGGGAGACCTAATCTCATCATAATTTCCATGGCACACACATTAGATGTTTTTTGTCTTATGGGTGGGGATTCTCCAAATGTCTGTGAATATGCTGCCACATATTGCAGCAATAATGTGAACCTATTTAAAAGTACGTCTATTTTCTAAAGGTGAATATAAAGAAAAAGAACTGCATGTCAGTTTCATTGTGACCTTCTGTATTACATCATGTTGAGCTGTCCAAGGCGTGGAAAGTTTTCAGTGTGTTTCATCATACATTCATGGGATTGTGTACATTCATAGCATTCTTTTTTTTTTTTTAACAAAAAGAGTACAGTCCTAATTGAGTTTTTAAATGTTTAAGAGGAAAAAACTCACATGTTGAATGAAAGAGGTGGCAAATCATCCATCTCATATGACAGCTAGTTATAAGGTATAACATTCGCCAAGCTTCTTGCAGAATGTTCACCATGTCATTCATCCATTCCGCCTTGGTATCCATTCATTTTGCATTGGGACTAGGAACATTATCATTATGTCTCTGTGCTGTTCTCCTCAAGGCTATACAAAGCCCTTTTTTTTTTTTACTACTCCCAGCTCATTCATTTTTCATCGGCCCGGGCTTGTTAATTAAAATGCTGAATGGCACACTTTAAGTTGCAAACACAAAATTTTGTTGTTTGACCTTTTCTTTTTGCCAATATGTGGCGCTGCCTGAGTATGACGTGTTGATGAATGGATAATGCACTATCCAAGCTGACAGGCCTCTTTGGGAAAATTAATGAGAACATAGTGAATGAGAAAGGAGACTGTTGAAAAGGGTGAGTTTCTTTCTTTTTTTCTGTTTTTGATTTACTCCTCGTGGATTATGTTGGTACTCTCACTAGCAACTGGTTAATGGCTATAATGTAGTTATTTATCATGGGGACACTTGAAAGAGTGAGTGATAAAAGGTAAGTTGAGGCATGCCTAAATGATAAGAGATGGAGAAAGTTTGCCAGAGACAGGTAGGTGATAACAGTGATACAGTGATAACCATCATGAGCGTCATCTGTCCTTGGTACATTAGTGCTAATGTTCGCTGCACCCTTGTTTGTTCTGCTTGAGCGTTAAAATTAAATATGCAAATGGTGACAGAAAATCAATGTTTCTGGAATGAATAGTTGTCAGACAGTATCATTTATAGCGCCTCCTCTAAGCAACAAAACAGTTTCTTCTATCCAATTAGCTGCATGCTGTTTGAAATTCAGCTCCCTGTTTCTAAGTGCTAAGGACTTCTTTGTGAAGAGGGATTTCACCGAATCACAAACTGATTAATGAATTAACTGATTCCTTCCTTGTTGCCTTCCATCCTTTCTCTCCTCCTTCATTCTGTCAGGGAGCACTACTAAAATGAGAGGCTAAAATGGATAAAATCTATTATCTGGTGCAAATTAGTCAAGCCTTCTTGACTATCTCATGAGTCATTACTGAAAAGGTGAAAATGATTCTCCAGTAGATTAACGTGTCTTCTTGAAATGTAATAAATGGTCCTTAGCCCCGATGATGACCACATGTTCGGCAGATGAAGATTTTCTTTGAAGGCCCAATGGAAATATTTGGTGAGTACCAGCTTGTGGCACTGATGTGCTGTATTAGAGAAAACCTATAGACTCATAGGACAGCTCTTTAATGGAGGCTTCTATGGGTGTGCTATCAAGCAAGTTTGACATAGCCAGGTATTCTTCATGTTAGTGGATTTGACAAAACCTAAAAGTCCAATCAGAGAAAATGGGTATCACAGTGGTGGTTATCAACTTTCTTTGTTACACAAGGTTTTTTTCTTCAGGCTCAGTGCACTCACATACACAATTTTGTACTCACTGTGAACTGTTTGGTTCTTTTTTGCCAAGTAAAGCTAGCATTTCATCACAGCTATCCACAGTCATTACAGACTACTGGGTAATCTTTGGAACTTTCAAAGAATTTCCGTGTACTTTTCAGAACTTTTTGATGACTGTCAGTCTGGAGTCATGTAGTAGTAAGCAAAGAAATTTTGTTTTTTTATTCAGTAGTACTTGGTAAAAAGCTTTAGGTGCATTACCTCTGCCTTCTAGCAGTAAATACATTACATATTACCAGGCAACAGCAGAAAGAAGGGAAAATACACCCACCAGCCACTTAAGTAGGTACGCTGTGATCTAATCATCCAATCACATGGCAGCATTTAAATGCATTCGGGCCTGTAAGCATGGTGAAGACAGCCTGCTGAAGTTGAAATCAAGCATCAAAATGGGAAAAGAAAAGGTGATTTAGGTCACTAAATGTGGCATGGTTGTTGGTGCCAGATGGGCTGGACTGAGTATTTCAGAAACTGCTGACCTACTGGGATTTTCCCACACAAGCATCTCTAAGGTTAATAGAGAATGGTCTGAAAAAGAGAAAAAAGCAATCCACTGAGTGGGAGTTCTACAGAGGAAATGCCTTGTTGATGCTAGAGGTCAAAAAAGAATGGGGAAACTGCTTCAAGCTGATAGGAAGGCAATGGTAACTGAAGTAACTATTAATTAAAACCAAGGTATGCAGAAAAGCATCTCTAGGCACACAACATATCGAACTTTGAAACAGATGGGTTAGAGCAACAGCATGCTGTGTCTTGATTTCTGTTGAGACATGAAGATGGTTGGGTCAAAATTTTGGCTGCTTCCAGCAGAATAAAGCATAACAAAACTCAAATAATCTCAAACCGGTTTCTTTAACATAAAAATGACTTCACTGTACTCAAATGGCCACCACGATCACCTACTCTGCAGCAGTGATGCTATCACGTCAATACAGACCAAAATCTCTGAGGATTGTTTTCAGCATCTTGTTGAATCAATGCTACAAAGTATTAAGGCAGTCCTGAAGGCAAAAAGGGATCCAACCCAGGCATACCTGATAAAGTGGTTCAGCCTACCTTTCTAGCCCATTAATCTCACCTTGTATTACCGACCTCTTAAGGCAACTTGATCTTTTTATAACTACCGTCTTACTAAATGAACACAAGTGAGAAATTCCTGGTTTGAGCCAAGATGGAGACACAATGCTCCACAATGGGAGGATTGTGTCAGGAAGGGTGTGTGGATTCATTTGCTGTGGTGACCCCTTTGGGAAATGCAAGGGAGCAGCCAAAAGTACTATTTACTAAATGGCTACACAAGATATTTTATGAGATTTACAGCAAAACTTTGTTAATAGCTCTACCACTACTGAAATTATTTACTCTACACAGCTCTTAGTGTATTGGGCTCATACTCAAGATAAGAATTGGTCTTCATTTTAGGTCAATATCACAAGCAAGCATTAAAGTTCAATGTAATTCTTCTCATGAATACTTTACACATAACTTTATGGGGAATAGTATAAGAAACAAATAATTTAAGAGAAAATATTCTCAAACCCAAGCTAAATACAGAAGCTCATCCACTTTAGATACTGCTCGTATTGCTCGGGTGTTTCTAGTACATAAGAGCCTTGATGAACAACATGTTCATCTGGGTCTCGAGGTTGTTGAGTTTACAATATAAATATACTGGAGACACTGGTTATCTCAAGGTGGCCTAGAAATTACAGTTTTTCCGGTGTGGGGCTTTAGGTGACATTAAAGGACCCAAGGTCACATCATTGCTATTTCTCTGAGGATTTGGGGGCTTGAGAAATAAAGGTTTCTGACAGTTTTCTTTCAAATGCATTCATACTCACTGGTATATGATTTCTCCTTTAACTTCTGTTCCAATATTTCTTCTTTTTAGGGGGCCAGAGACTCACATGATGGATAAATCTCAATAAGTACTGTAGTTTAATGAACCTCATAACTGAACTCTCTGTGATTGCCTTTTCCCCCAAAATCCATTGACAACCAATGCAGGGATGTAGAAATGAACAAATAAAGCAAACTTTCAAGTTTTTTTTTTTTTTTTTTCAAACGAGCATAGGCCACACAGTACAGTGTAGCAACTGCTTTTATTAAGTGGAAGTAAAACTATGTTTTGAATAAAGCAATGTATTCCATGCAAATTAATAAATAAAACTGATTTGTGCAAATAGTGAAAAATGGTAGTGAAGTTCTCTATACACCCAGTGGCCACTTCATTAGCTAAATCTTGCTAGAACTGGGTTGGACCCCCTTTTGCCTTCAGAACTGTCTTAATTCTTTGTAGCAATAGATTCAACAAGGTGCTGGAGACATTCTTCAGAGATTTTGGCTCATACTGACATGACCCACCACATCTCAAAGGTGGTCCATTGGACTGAGATCTGGTGACTGTGGAGGCCAAATGAGTACAGGGAACCCATTTTCATGTTCAAGAAACCCGTCTGAGATGATTTGAACCTGGTAATACGATACATCATCATGCTGAAAGCAGCCATCAGAAGATGGGTACTCTGTGATCATAAAGGGATAGACATAGTCAGGAACAATTCTCTAGCAAACTGTGGCAGTTAAACTGTGCTATATTGTTACAATGGGCTTTAAAGTGTGCCAAGAAAACAATCAAAACTCATCAGCCCAGCTGCTCTTTTTCCAATCTCCTATTGTGCAGTTTTGTGTTCTTAGCTAACACAAGTGGCACCGGATGAGGTCTTCTGCTGCTGTAGCCCATCTGCTTCAAAGTTTGACATGTTGGGTGTTCGGAGATGCTCTTTTGAATACCTTGGTTGTCATGGTTGTTTTGTTGCCTTTTTATCAGCATAAAGCAGCCTCTCCATTCTCCACTGCATCAACAAGGCATTTTAACCCATACAACTGCCCCTCACCGAATATTTCCCTCACTTGGACCACTCTCTACAGACTGTTGTGTGGGGAAAATCCCAGTAGGTCAGCAGTTTCTGAAATACTCAACAACCATGCCATCTTCCTTCCCATCAGTAGGTTGCCTTTACCATATCTGCATGCCTAATTCATTAAGTTGCTACCATGTGAATGGCTGATTTAAAAAAAAAGATTTCAAAAATTCCAAAATCTGCAGTTCTTCTAATGGTCTCTTGAGGCTGGAAAACTGAGTCAATCTCCTTGTAAAAATGCCCAGCTTTGGAGCAGAAATAAACAAGTGAACAACCTGTTACAAATATTTCTGTTGCATTTATTTAACAGTCATATGTCTTGCTCAGTCGCTAATTGTCGTGGCAGATCGTCCAAACGGGTTGTGCTCTAGTTTTGATAAGGAAAGTTACTTAGCATGTATCTGTGTCTGTGTGATACACCCATACAGCGTATGGATACATCTTGCTAACCAAGCTTGCTAGTGTTAGCTGGTAACTTTGCACTCAAACTCCCTGGTCACTTTATGGGGATGGCCAAGATGCTGAAACTAAAGCTTCAAAACAGGACTCCATAATGCCTCAAGTGGCCTCATGTTGGCTACATTCATGTTTTCCACAGGCTAAAATCCTGATGAGTACTAGGTGTAAATATTTTCCTCCAGTATTTTGATCCTGTTTGTATCCCTTGTCATATGTGCAGTATTCAGGTAGCATATAGGAAAGAGTGCATACAGCTGTGGTTAGCCCCAAAGGGGACACCATGAAGTCACATCAGTACCACAACATAGCTAAAACCAACTTAAACATTGTCATGTACCACTTAAGTAAGTTTGCATCCCTGTTTAAGTCTGTTTGTTCCATTTCACTTTGGTGGGGAAGGAGAGCTGTAGTCAGTGTCAGAGTGTCGCTCTTTTGCTTTTTCCCAGAGGCTGCATGAGTCAGTACAGACCCTGTTAATTCCCTACATGAGTAGGAAAGATCATTTTCTGCCAAAAAAACCCACCACAGTGGAGAGTGGGATTCAGAAGTTGGAGGCACTTCGTCCAGGATTTTTGGGAAGCTGGACACCAGTAAAGGATGAGAAGGACTGTAAAAGGGTTCTGATGTATGTAACACCTGTGCCCTTAATGAAAGCAATGAGAACATATAGAGGAAATGGAGAAAAATAGCAGTCTAATTTCCTTCTTGAGTCTTTCATTCAAAACAAAAATGAAAAAAAACTGCCGTGCTAATGTAGATCAATGGGCGCCATGGAAGAGGAGTGTTACACAAGCTATTACTGTGCTCTATTTAAAACCTGCATGACTGCGACAGCACTAGAGGAGTCATTTAGAGTTCAATGAACCACACTGAATATCACTGGTTAGTGCTCCAACTACTGGACTGTGTAATCACCTGAGCTAATCAGACCCTACAATTTTCTCCAACCAGCACGCTAACTTTCAGAAAACATTTGATTGATTGCTGCACAGTTTGTCCTTGGAAACAGATAATTGCCTGTTTTAGTTTTCTGTATACATTGAGCGGGCTGGCATGAGAGGCGTGGGGCGTTTGAACAGTCGTGGCCATTAGCTCTTTTCTCTCTGTGGCTTTGTCATCCCATTGTGTCATTTGCTTCAGGCAGGGTTGAATGTGCTAATTGGTTTAACAAGTTTGAATGTCACTTTTAAATTGCAGCTGACAAAGATGCCAGTCTTTCAGCTCTTGCACACATTATTAGTTGTATTTACGCGTCTGCACTAAAAAGAATGTTTTCATTTATCTATCAATCTTTATTTGCAAAAATCCACAGTTAAAATTAAGTGTGATCAAGTGGTTTACTCATTGTCCCCAACTGTATTATGAGAACACTGCAGTGTTTACAGCTCCACGGCAGGTGAATTTATTGGACAGCAACAAACATTGCTGTATCTGCAGTATCAATCAAATTGTCGTCTGCTCCTGTGTGTGTGCGCCTTCAAAGATCATCAGTGTTCCCAGGGGGGAAATGAAGTTGTCGTCGAGTTTGCCTCCTCGGAGGCCATCTTCAGAATTTGAAAGATCGCTTGTTTGTGCAAGAAAGACAAAAAAGCATTGTGGAGAAAAAATAGAGAGTACCACTCAAGTAGGTGTGAGCTGTGAAGTATCGATTTACCATCATGGCTCGCGCTGACCCTGACGAGGCTCGTAGAGTACATTTATGCGACAAAAAAATTAACCATTTTGAAAGTGGTTTATTTTCACCTCTGTGTGTGTTTTTTTTTTTTTTTTTTTTTCTTTTTTGCTCG
>VUQH01036010.1:0-12895 GCA_015106775.1 Etroplus canarensis | reverse complement strand
GCAAAAATTTCTACATTTCTGGTTTTCTTCTGTCAAGATGGGGTGCTGAGTGTACATTAATGAGAAATAAAATGAACTTTTTTGATTTTGGAAAATGGCTGCAATGACACAAAGAGTGAAAAATTTAAAGGGGTCTGAATACTTTCCGTACCCACTGTAAATACACAGGTGGTTGCTCAGGTTTAAACACTTTTCAAAAGCAAATGAATACAGGCCTAAAATAAAATACTGTTGTATAAAATAACAAGAGTAAATTTGGAAATTTTCAAACTTAAACTAGAACAGAGAATTATTTACATTTGTACATGTTGAAGAAAACACTGTCGTAAACAGTAGGGGATGTCTACTACTAGTTGCTCTTGCTATAGTCAGCCCCAGAAATACATTGGTTAAATAAATTATTCCTCTATCATTAATGTACAACAGCAATTACCTGTTAGGTGAAAGATTTTATGACTCCATCATTCACTAATGCTGGAATTATGATACAGTGCACGTGTCTGTCTGCATTGGCCTACATGGAGCCAGCGCAGAAGGGAGTGCAACCAATGCAGATGCGCAGATGTGAAGTCCTCCAAAAAGTCAATTATGCATAGCTTGACATGGATGACGCAACACGTAGGTTGAATGCTGATTGGTTGAAAAGTAGTCTGGGACAGGCAGGGAGCAACGGCGGAGTTCCAAATTAGAGGGAGAACCCCGAAAAGATTAAACAAATAAGCACGAAAAGCACAGAGAGGCTCCAGTGGATACTTTACATTTTTTTCAACCCTCTGTCTCACTTCAGCTCTTTGTCTTTTATACCTCTGATCTTTGCTCCTGCTGGCTGAAGGACCAACAGCAGCAAACAAGAGTAGCCCACAAACCGGTTATTTGTGACACTGCCTTTTGGTGACAGTAAACAGGTGTTACATGTAGATGGCCTGTCTGTAGCTCCCTCCGTGCTGCCAACGCAGTACCCTAAATGAGCCTTAACCTGGCTGTACCTCTCCCTCTATATGATGAGAAGTTGCAAACAAGTGGTGGAAAGTAGACTAGCAATGTGGGACAGACAGCAGTAACTGGAAGAAGAACAGTTCTGCAGTACTTTGATGCAGTGAATGAGCAGTTGTATGTTGGCTGCATCAGAGTAAACTGACATAAATAGGCAAACAAAGTGATGTGTAACCACAGTCTGCACAGCTGTGTGGATGCTAGCCTGCAAGAAAAGAAGGCTACTGCTGCTGCTGCTGCTGCTGCTAACACTGCAAACATGAGCCATACTCTAATTGTGTGCAACATTACACATGGCGCAAAGTGCCACACTTTCAGTGATGTAACATGATTTGACTATCAAAGAATGTGATCAAATTTGAATGTGACAGCTCTTGACATGTAGTCTTTGCAAGTTAAACCAACTAGTAAATTAGTGGCCAGGAACATCCCTAGTAAACAGTATATTTTGCGACACCACGAAATGATCAATAAAGCAGAAAATGAAACGATACACATTTATATTTTGTCATCTAATATATATCATTGTATCGCACAGCTCTTCATGGGAAGTACCCCAAAAGCCTAAGCCTATTATGGCATAACTAAGGGATGATTCAGAGTCACCTGATCCAGCTCTAACTATAAACTTAATCAAAAAGGAAAGCTTTAAGCCTAATCTTAAATGTAAAGAGGGTGGCTTCCTCTCAAATAGAAACTGGAAGCTGGTTCCACAGGAGACAGTCCTGATACTTTCAGAAATTTTTGAAAGCACAAGTAAGCTAATGTTACCACAGGACAGCTTTGATGACTACTACAAAATAGTAGAGGTCTCTGTGTTATACAAACTCTTTAGTTTGGATGGGCAGAAATGAAGACTTTAAGACATCCATCTTATATTACTCACTAAGTGTCCCTCTCTGATTCATCATTGCTCATCAAATGACCCTTTTCAGAAGAAAACAAAAACATTGACTTTGACTGCCACTGGTTTATTCAACACAGAGAAACAAACCGCAAGTTTAAACGGCCTTGTTGTCGATGCAGTTGTTGTGCAGTTTACATGCAGTAAGCATGTTCTGTATGTGTTTCAGGCTTGCCGGTAGGAGTACAGATTATTTCTCAACTGCAGCTGGATGGAGATTTTTTGGAGTTTTTTTAGCCTTTCAGACCAGGACATACTCATACACACTAACAGTGTATGCCAGCAAATACCCCGGTCGGTTCATCAACAGGTTCAAGTGGGTTAAATATGCGAGATACAGTGGAAAGTGTGGTTCTCTGATATCATTAGTCCCTGCTGATAGTATTAAATAGCACAGCAAAAGCATTAGCATTCTGCACTGGTCGACAATACTAAAGCCTTGGAGTACTGTAGAAGAGGAGGGGTGACACTTACTGTAAGTGGTGTGTTTGACAAACGTTTGCTCTTGAGTATGACTTTGAGGACGGCTGTGTTTTGTTTCACTGAGAAGGACGTTGAAAGCGAGACTAAATGACGAAAAGGTAAAAGGGTGGATTCTCAAACTTTTATGGGCTTACAATTATGAAAACACACACAATTAGGCACCCAAACACTCAGTGTAGGGAATATAGACATTTTGCAATGAAAATGTCTATATACAACAAGGACAACATATGAGGCATGATCTAACATCACATGAAAGACAGACAAAACTCAAAGCTTTATGATAACGTAGGGCCTTGGTGAGCTGACATTTACCCTGTGTTCCTCACACATACACTCACACACTGGGTTCCATATGCATGACAATGGCCCAGGCTGCGCTACTGACAGGAGAGGGACAGGGGAATGATAGCAGAGAGGAGGTGAAAGGCCATATCCTGAACCAACTGTCTTTAATGGATGGCAGAGGGTAGAATGTGTGAAAAATGAGTGTGTGCATGCATGAATCATAAAACATAAAAGAAGCTCTGAGTGACATATAAGGAAGGCTGTGCCACTGCAGATAGTGAGTTGGGTGGACTTCAAGCAAAAGACAGAAAAAACTGATATAGATACTCTAGTGATGTTTAGATCAAGACTCTGGCAGAAAAGACAGATAAGGAGGCCACCAGTTTCATTGGCAGATTGATTGGCAAACGGACATTTGGATGGAGTGTAACAGAAATATATGGCAGAACCTACATGAATACAGGAAAGTCATATGAGTCAGTCTTAGCTGGGTGAAATTGACATGACTGCCTACTAAACAGTATGAGCCTGCTGCTGATGCACAACCCTAGTTCCAAAAAGGTTCGGACATATCAGCTCATCTTGAATTTGATGGCAGCAACATGTCTCAAAAAAGTTAGGATGAGGACCTAAAGAGGAAAGAGACTGTAATAATATTGGTTTTCGGCTGTGTCCCTTGCACAGACAATCTTTTGTTAACATTACGTATTCCAAATGAGAGAATATTCAAAGTTTTGTATTCAAAGTTCAGGGACTTTCTAAAACTGCTCCACATTTTGTGGATGCAGTTTCTTTTAGATTGCTGAACCTATGCCTATCTTTACTTCTGAGAAAGCCTGCCTCTCCAAGGTGCTCTTTTTATATCCAATCATATTACTGGCCTGTTGTCAATTAACTTCATTAGTTGCAACACGTTTCTCCAGCAGTTTCTTTTTAGTACCACATACTTTTCCAGCCTTTTGTTGCCCTTGTCCCAACTTTTTGAGACATGTTGGTGCCATCAAATTTAAGACGAGCTAGTATTTTTCATGAAATAGTAAAATGTCTCACTTCAGATATTTGTGTTTTCAGTGTTTGTGAATAAACTATTGGTTTAAGAGATTCACAAATCATTGCATTGTGTTTTTATTTATATTTTACACAGTGTCTCAACCTTTTTAGAACTGGGGGTTGTACACAAATTTTAACTTTGCTCACATGAGCAACAAACATAACAAAACTTTAAGATTTTGGGCAAACACAAGGTGTTCAATAGGTGTCATGCTTCAAGTACATAAAGAGTCACAAGAGGAAAAGATGACTATACTCAAGTAACGTGAACCATAACGTATCTACTCCAGACAAAGATTAATTTGTCATAAAAATACAGCTTTCTCCCTTTAATCATAGGCGAGACTGCCTGCTATTGAAAACCCTTACAAACAAATACAGATAACAAAAGAACAGAGCCTTTAAGCTGTCTGGAGGTTTTCACCAGGCTAAAAGCTTTGCTGCCAATTGAGTAGTGGTTTTATTGTTGCACAAAGCCGAAAAATTACTGCATCCGAATGTTGCATGTCTTTTTCTACTTCTATTTTATCCATGAAAGCTAGTTCAGTATTTTTGCTTGCTTCAAACAAAAAAGTCTCAAAAGTAGGTTGGTGCATTATTGTTGGCATTCAGTCAAGAAGAGAAATAGTCCTTTTAAAATGAATAAATTATGAAAGATAATGGATTCAATTCATTTTCTAAAATGAGGTATCAAAGTTAGAGTAAACTCAGATATTATGTAAAAGTTGGTTGTTAAATTGCCAATTTCTTGAAGACAAATTTTTTTAAAACATTTTTCCAAACATATATTATTTTGCTATTATCTCCTTGACAAAAAAGATCAGATATCCTACACTTTCAGAACAAGCACAGGCACTTCACTCTGTGGAAGGCTACCTCTATTATTTACAGTTTCAACTATATCAAAATATTTTCTCCAGGGTCTATAGAACATTATATTTCATAATGAAATATGATCTTGTACTCTCTCTAATGACTAAATCTGCAGTGCATATTGCTTCCTGTTGACCCTTTACCACCTGCAGCAAATGCTGAATCTTTCCCAGTGAAACTCTTGTCCAAGTGTTCTGCTCTGCCAAGCTGCTGGCCCTGTCAGATCCATTTATAGAAAGCAGACCGGACAGCTGTCTGCATATCCAGAGTGTTCTTGGGAGAGCCTACTTATTTCTTTTCATTAAGGCTGACTGATCAGGAGGCTTTTTTGGGTGCTCTACTCATCTGCCCTCCAGTCATTTGGGCATCATCCCAAATGCAGTTAACCCAGCATTGCTAAATATCTTCATAAAAACTTTGACAACAGTACATTCAACAAAAGTGATAGTTTCATGGACAGAGGTCTATGATAAAGAGAGATTTTTCAAAATCATTCATTCATTCATCTTCTTCTGCTTGTCCAATTCAGGGTTGCGGGGGGCGCTGGAGCCTATCCCAGCTATCATACGGCGAAAGGCACAGTACACTCTGGACAGGTTGCCAGTCTGTTGCAGAGCCTTTTTTTTTTTCTTTTTTTTAAATCTAGATTTCAAAAGGTAGTGAGACAACTGCGCAGACCACACATCACCCACCAATAACTGGGAAGCAGTTGCTGGACACAAGTCCCTCTCACCTCTATGGTGTCACTGATCACTATGGAGAAGATTCTGAAAAATACTTAAGTTGAATGGAAAGAGTCTGGAGGTACTGACCAAACTTAGGTCATTTGGCAAAGAACCATGTTTGGCCAAAAAAAAAACAAAACCGGTGAAAGGGGCAGTATCTGTGTAGAGCTGAATACTGTGTTGGTGGGACAGTTTGTCCTAAAAGGAGATGTCATTCAAGCTGGTGAGGATGTGTTACTGGAGCCACATTTGTGATTTAGATGAGCTGTTGAAGGCAATTGTGACAATAAGCAATTGATTGGGATGATGCAGCAAGAGTGAGTAAAAAGCAAATGAGCAGTAAAAAATTGCATGGGGTGAATGTCGAGTGACCCAAAGGGGGAGCATGATGTTTGGTGCAGAAGGGAGTAAGAAGAACATTTTGAGGTCGTGCGATTGAGTTTCTCTATGGAAAAGAACTGGATGATTCTCACATGGAAACAAGAATAAATGGGTGTGTAGGGCAAGTAAACATTTATAGATGTGCCGCTGGAAGGGGACTGCTTGAAGCCTGGTCCCCTCCTGAAACTCAGATAAATTATCTGTAATTAATGTGACATTGTGTTCAATGAAAGAAGCTTTAATATGGGAAGCATGGAGGATGGCAACTAAAAGAAAAGGGATGGATCAATAGTTCTAGCACCATGAAAGATCCAAGAATGAGCATATATACAAAAGATGGGTGGATAAGAGAGAAATACAGTAATAAAGGATATTATAATAGAGGATAGAATATTAGATGGCAATATGTTAAGGCCACACTTAAATATGGAACATTTTAGATTCCAACCTTCATATTTTAAATCTAAGAACGTTTATACAGCTTTTTAAGCTTTAGCTTCGAATAGAACTCTCAGAAGTCTTAAAGGTCAAACTGAAAACCCAACCATCTTCAAAAGAGTAGCACAGGTTACTCTTTAAAAGAAAGATTTAATCTCTGTTAGATTATCCCTATAAAGAAAGGTTAGACAGAAAAGATGTCAGTGATAAAAACGTCTTGCATCAAGATAGTTTCTTCCAAAGAAAGAAAGCAACAGCCTAGTATGAAATGGATTTCTGGTAGATAGATTCTAGGTTTTTGAATCACTAATAATCAAAAAAAATTGAGACGTAAAAGTAATTCCTATATTAAAATAAAACACTACACTACATTTAGAAACATTAGTCAAATCCATCCTTTTTCTGCCCAGATAAAAGTTAAGAGCGTCTCATTTCTTTTTAGAATAAAACAGTATAAAGTCTAAGCATGTTCGACAACACTCCCACTCAGAGGGGGATGGGTGTAGTGTTGTATTTCATACAGACTGGAGATTTCTTTTTCGTTCATCTGCTCTTTTAGCCACAGTCTTTCTGCCTCTTCAGTGTTTCCCTCATATTTTCTAGTCACTCTTTCAAAGATCTGCCTAATTGAATCTGAATTAAACTAGTGCCTCAGAGAAGACAACAACAGCTTGGCTTTACTCTGCAATATCATCCATTCTTTCAAATACAAACACTTCCTATCAGGATTTATAAACACATGCTCACAAAAATGGTCTAATATACAAACACATACACACAGTATTTCCTCAAAGAGCAACATCCCAATAGCAAACTGAGCCTTTGAACCAGTTTAAAAAGATTTGATTGCTTTTATTGTGAGCCTCTGCCTTGCTTTTATCGACCGTTTAAACTGCCAAATTCACCAATTGTTGTTTTGTGGCTTTTATCTACTTTGGAGCCGTATCAGTGCATTTTGTCATGATAATAATGTGCAAATTGCCCTATTCATTATTGTTTTTTTGATGGAGAAATTGGGTAAAATAAGCACTTTGTAGATAAGCATAGGGTCTGAACACTATTCGCAAAAGCATCAGCAGAAAGCAGAATGCATTTCAAAGCGCTGAATGCCAAAACTGATTTTAATACGGTAATAATGGTGTAATCTTCCTATCAGAAAGTTCCAAAACACAGTGCACGCCTGGTGACTTATAAATCCACTCAATGAGCATGTCGCATTGATTTAACTTTCTATTTGAAGTGTCAAAGTAACAAACACATAGATTACGATTCTCAGAAGTTAACTGATTCTGTGTAGGTACTAAAAGGATTCTTTGTCTCTTCACACTTTTGTTCCACTGTCAGCCTTGCTGTCAAGCTCCTTCCAGGTCTGACTCACTCACTGCTAGCTTTCTCTCTTGTCTTCTTTAAAAACAAACAAACAAAAAAGTTCTAAAACATGCCCTTATGTGTCTCTCTCCAAAAATGTTAAAGGAAAACAAACAAGAGCTCACTGATTCTATTGTGCTGACCTTTATTTTACTAAAACTCCACTTGGATCCATTTTTACGTTTCCTTTTTATTACTGTGAACTTGTTTTTAGTTCTTAAGGTGGTGTGTTAGAAAAAAACTCTGAAAAATCACTCCTTTAAAAAAAAAAAAAGGATCCTGGCTAATTCTGTCACTCAAAGCGAATATTAAAGAAACAAGTGATAATATTGAGAGAAATTATTTAGAGCAGTATGACATCACCGGTTTCAAACAAACACATAAACCTTCACACAAATAACTTAAAGATACTGATTAAGACACGTTTTTTTTCATTTTTTATGTTCCTACACCCATGTCCTACCTTCTTTGCTTGATGGACACAGGTCATATACTGTTTTGCCAGGCTGGAGCATTGCAGAGTCTGCTGTGGATTTTCTCTGTAGCATTGGAGCACCTTGGCCTGCAGCTCAGTGCACAAAAACTCAGTGTGCCAGGGCCTAGAAACACAGAGAGAGAAGACTTGGTGTAACTTCATGTGCTCAGATCTGCTCACTAACATCACCATACCTGCAATAAACTAGAATTTCCCTGAAGACAAAGCACTGTACAGCAGCAAAATTTGTTCACCACTATGCCAAGTCAACATAGTAATATTTTAACTGCGGCTGCAGTTGAAATCTGCAGAAAAACAGAGCTTGCGTGTTTGTTCGATGTTGAAACTAATAATAATGAAAATAACTGAATAAACAACTGTTATTTCCAACTGTGATTGTTAAATGGAATTTTCAACCACAGCCACACAGACATGGTTAAAGATAATAAGTGTTGGTAGGATTGATTCCTTTAAGTTCAGCTTGGTCTCAGCTATAACAACTTCTGGTCGATGTAAGTACATCATATGATGAGCAAAAGGAAAAACAGTGAGACTGTTTGTGTTTTGTTTTAGTCGCAGTTGAAGAAGCTAAGATAGTTTCAAAGGCTTTAAGGTGCAGCCTTTGGAGAGAGATGAATTATGCATCAACAAAGCGGCTTAGGAGTCAAAGTCAAACTTTCTTTTTTCTTTTTATCTGACTCCCACATACAGTACATGTGTGTAGACAAAAGTACACAATCAAATTCACATCCACAAAATACAAATGGGCACATACACACATGCACAAATGCACATACAGGTAGAGAATACTAATCCTATAAGAGGGTAATCCTTGAGTGCTCTGTTGCTTGTGGTAATTTACCTGCTGTTGTGACAAGAACTCACAACTGGAAGTACTGGGATATGGATATGTAGACACACATACACACATGCAAAGGAATACATGAAGACACCTAATCATTCTATGTTGCCCATTTCACTGTTTTAGAGGCCAGTCTACTGAACCCCAGCACAAAACTGGCCGATGTTTAGGGCTAGTCAGCTGATACTATTTTAACTGTAGTTCTAAGTAATTCCACTGTCCCAGCTGCCTCACAGCAAGAAGTTCTTGGGTTTGAATCCACCAGCCTTAGAGAGGCAGAATTTCTCTGAAAAAAAGATGGTCCATGGTTCAGCAATCTGTGAGAAACTTCAGACATTTCAAAATAATTTTCCTCAATGTAAAATTCAAAGACTTTCAATATTTCATCATCAAAAGATTCTGAGAATATGGAGACATCTCTGTGTGCAAGGGACACAACTGAAAACCAGTATTGGATGCTGGTGATCTTCAGGCCGTCAGGTAGAACTGCATTGCAAACAGGCATGATTCTCTCATGGAAACCAATGCCGAAATCATTGTCTGTGAACACAGTTAATCATGCCATCCATAAATCTCATTTAAAATAGACTGAGGCAAAGTGGAAAACTGTTCTGTGGTCAGATGAATCCAAATTTGAATTTTTTTTTCTAAATTGTGGACACCGTGTCCTCCAGGCCAAAGAGGAGAGAGACCACCCTCTTGCATCTCTGACAGTATAGGGGTGCATTAGAGCCTATGGTACTGGCAACTTGCACATCTGGAAAGGTACCATCAATGCTGAAAGGTATACAAAGGTTTTAGAGGTCCCCTCTGCTTCCCTCCAGATGACATCTTTTTCAGGGATGGGCATAAATATTTCAGCCAGACAAGTGTAAACCGCATACTACAGCTATTACAACAGCATGGTTTTGTACTAGAAGAATCCAAATGCTGGACTGGTCCATCTGGAGCACATTATGAAATGCAAAATACCACAAATAGGAGCCAGGACTGTGGAGCAACTGGAATCCTATATCAGACAAGGATTGGACAACATTCCTTTCCCAAAGGTCCAACAGCTGGTCTCTCTAGTGCCCAGATGTTTACAGAGCTTTGTTAAAAGGAGAAAGGATGCTACACATGGGAAAACATGATCTTGTCCCTATTTTTGTTGCTGCCATCAAATTCAAGATGAGCTGGTATTTTTCATGAAATAGTAAATTGTCTCACTTTCAACATTTGATGCATTGTGTTTTTATTTATATTTTACAGTGTCCCAAACGTTTTGGAAATGGGGTTGCATATAGATGTGTGTAAAACAGTTTTAGTTTTTATTTTTTCAGCTGCAGCCCTGGTCCTGTTTAATGATCTGAAAATGACGAAGGAATATTAAAACAGAATTAAAACATACATTTAGACTATGTGTAAAATTTAGTTTAAGGTCCACAAATAGGTGCCCTGTTTTATAGCCATACATTAAGGCTTTTGAAACAGTCAAGCTGTTGTAAAATTACTTGCTGCCAACAGGAGAAAAAAAAATCAAGCGAGGGAATAAAATGTCTCTAAAGCTTAGTGTTTATTACTGATGCTCAAGGACTTAAAACACTATTAAGAAAACCTAAGATTTCAACTATCTGTGAACAGAAGTCCAAGGCATCTTCTGGGATTGGTGACCCAATTTCCTGGAAAACTGATTGGTCAGTAGGTGGAGATTTCAGTCCTGTTTTTGAAACATGTTAACATAAATTATTCACAACAAAAATCAATTTCTCATTTTCAATATTTTGCATGTTGTCTCTATACTATTTCCAATTGGATAAAGTGTTTAAATGATTTGAAAATAATTGCACTCTGTTTTCATTTATATTTCCACAACACAGCTGCTGTTTCTTTGGGATGAGCAGCATACTTTTTGCACAGACTGCCTGTTTGCTCCAATATTTTATAGAGCATAAAATATCGAAAACAGAACAGAACAAAACAAAGAACGGAATCTAACAGAAGCAAATAGGATTAGAACAATACAGATTAGAGCCAGACTGGAGTAGAATCCAATATGACCAAAAAAACCCCTAAAAAAAACAAGCTCACCTCAAGTTCAACTCAATAGTTACTTTGACGGTTAGATCATAACAAATCACCTTTATTGGTAGGATTTCATGGATTTGTTGATTATTACATTTCCATTTGTTATTCATGATTATTTTTAGTGTCTTGAGCTGAGCTGAGGTTTGCTTCCTGCTGCCCTCCTCAAGATCAAGGACAAACTTTTTAAGAACAGAACAGAAAAGAACAGACTAAAATAGGAATTCTATGAGTTCTGCAACTCATAAGACCTCTTGTAGACATTCATAATCTAAAGTTTTCTTAATTACAGACCTTAGCAAAACTGCTCAGTTTGTGTCACTTGTCACAGCTTAAAATACTATAAATGTCTAATGAACTAAATCGTGTTACTCCTTAGTAATTTTTTGAGCTTGAAAAAAATCTGTTCAGTTTATCAGTTTAATAAGGAGGCACATGTTCCATCTTGTCAAATAAAAGATCTGACATTATGGGGCATGCCTTTTTTAATTTTTGGAAAGCTGACCACTTGGCATCCACATTCAGTCACATGCACACACATACACACCCGCACTCATGCCATCACAGAAAGCAATTACAGAATCATGCATCCTTTACATATGAATGAGCTCAGTAGTCCCTGCCTTCACTGACAAATGCACACAATAACTTTGTGTGCATGTGCGCATGTGTGTGTTGATCTGTGCTTTCTGAATGCACTGCATGTGTGTACCCATGAGATAAACCGTGCACACAAACAAGACTGTAGGAGAAGTTTCTCTGCACTGTGGCTGTGTGTGCTTCTGTGTGCAGTGGAGGGTAGAGCAACAGGATTAAATAAATCACTGGTGGAGAGAATATTCATGAAAAGCAAAGTGAATGCAACCTGGGAGAGTGGTAGGGTGTGGGGAGAGCAAGAGAGAAAGAGTGAAAATGTGGCAGTGATGTATTAAATGACAAATAGCCCTTGCAGTATGCATGAACAAACAGTAGCCCATAGCAGTCATAAGCTGCATTTAACCTCTGCCACATCATGCGGCGTCATGCTACTTGGTGCTCAGGATTTAGGTAACTCTAGGCCAAATATTTATGTGATGTTTGTCCATTAGGCATTCATTTGTTGCAGAGAAAAAGGTGCCATCAAGCCCTATATAGTTCACTAGTTGACACTCATATGCGTAGAGGTAGTTTTATCCATATTAAAGCAAGGCAGGTACAGTGCTTGTTTGAGTCATTGTCAAAATAGTTTATACCATTAACATATCATAATTTATGGCTAAAATTTAAAGGGACAATAAGTCTGAAAGCAGACTGAAAGCAGAGAACTTGTCAGCTGTTAATAATTTGTATTGCTACACAGAAAATTAACAAGAAGTTGTGTTAAAAATCAGCAGCTTGGACTTCCTATCACCTGATTTGTTGATATTTAATGGAACTACCCAACAGCTAGTTGGCATTCTGAATTTCTCCCTAGGAATAGCAGACAACAGCAACAACACCCACAAGGCCTTAATCCACACCCAAGAAAAGAAAATCATTCTTTTTTCCCCTATTCAACATGAGAAACTTTTTGATAGCATGAGTGTTTTAATAATGGAATCTGAAGCAGAAAATTGCCTCTACTAATCTGCACCAACTGCCTTGTTTGACTGAAATTAAAGGTGAGCTCTTATTAAAAAAAACATTAGCCACCCCAGCTAGTTTGATAGCCAACTTTTGTAGGGAAAAAAGCTAAATAACACTCCAATTGCTTTCTGTCTGTGACGTTTTGCATAAAAACGTGCAGCACTGAGGGGGAAAGATTAGGCGGAAATCGTTAAAGTTCCTCATTATTTTTTGTCTCACCTCGGCAGTGTGTGATTTTTATGAAGAAAGCTCAAGTTCTGTACTGCTGCAAAGCATGACACCGGGGAATTAAGCAATAAGAAGAAAAAGAGAAGATCATAAGGGCACAGGTTTTTTATTGTTCTCTGTGTCTGAGATGGTGTTGGTGTGTGTGTGTGTGTGTGTGT
>VUQH01036006.1:0-13564 GCA_015106775.1 Etroplus canarensis | reverse complement strand
AACATGCTTTTTTTTTTTTGCAAGAAACGATTTTTATCTGTATCTTTGTGTGTTCTCTAGCCTGACTGGACATTTGTCCTGGGAGAAGAGGCCCTGGATCTCTCTGTGCCCTCTTTCTCCCACTCCTCCTCCTCCATCTTTGTCCTGGGTGAGAGGAACATCTACTGTTTCCGTGACAATGGACAGATCCGCTTCATGAAAAAGCTGGAGTTCAACCCTAGTTGCTTCCTGCCATATGCCTCAGGTAATCCAGGACACTGGACTTTTGGCACAGGGCTTAATTAGCACCGTAACTAAAACAGACCCACTATGAAGGTATATCTTCTTTATAGTTCTTATGTCTTTACGGTAGGACCTATGAGACAGAGAGAAATGAGAATTGGATGGAAAACACTGGCTACTGATTTCTAAAAGGCAAAATAAACACCGGTCATTTTTTTCTGAACAGATTATGCTGCACAAAAAAGGGTTTTGTTTCAAAACTTAAAAGATTTATTTTGAGGCTGTTTGTTCTTGTAGAAAACATCAACCAGTTGGTAGTATTCTATTTCAGAGAAAGCAAAAGTTCATAGGCAAGCAGAGATCTGGGAGTTAGCATTTGGCTGTTTATTGGGACTCACCAGACACACAGGAGAATATAAGAAAAATTATTTTTCTTAAAGAATTTGAATGCATAAACTTGCCATAAAAAGAAATAAGCACTGTCTGTGCTGGAGAAATTTCCCATTTTGCCATTGCAACACTGGCAAAGTTCAGTGTGCAGAATTACAAAATTTAATGTGCTTCAGTGCACCTGCCACAGTCAAACTTCCAAAACACCAAGTGAATAAAATACATAAAAACAAAGCAGTCTGTTCAGTGGCGCACAACCAAATGAATGGCTCTGCAGGAAGCTTCTTTTGGCAGAACATGATTAAATAAATGGAGTAGCTCTGTTACATGCATTAAAAAACAGACTACTGAATACTAGAGTAGATAGACATTTGCCAAAAAGATGAATCGATAGCACAGACAGTTATTGCAGATCATATATTTGTCCAGTAATACTCTGTATGTACTGTATATATTTTCAAAGTTTATATTTTCAGGTTTTCAGAGAAACTGAAGGGGGTAAATATTTCTCTGTGGATTAGGCTATGCTAAACCTAAGCAATGGCAATGGCTTGAAGTGACGAATATTCAAAGAATATTCGTCACTTCAAGCCACCCCATTCATTTTCCCGTCTTATCAGTAATGGCCACTTTAAAAAAACTCTTGCTAAAAGCAACGTCTTATTTTGCCTCCACCATGGAGACATGATGTTTTTGGGTTGTCCATTCTTCCACCTTTTACAAATCTTGTCTCCATTACAGGAGCTGACTTGTTTTGATCTTTTCTAAACTTTGTATGGTTAATACCTATGATGGGTAGATGATGTCATAAAAGCTCAAGGTCACACAGGGTCAGATTTAAGGCAAAGGTATTCTGGCTGAGTTCTAGGCATTTCACTGATTAAGGGTTATGTATACATTAGATTACTTTCTGAAAAGGCCAAAATGAGGTGATACATTTCTCCATGTCCAACCTACAGCAATGATAAAACAAAGTGGAAAATAACCAGCTTTTCAAGCAGCTTTGACAAAATGTAATTAAGAAAGTAGTAGTGTTATTGAAGTTGTTAGAAGTCGCTTAAAGATCTTTAGGTACAGCTTTCGAGGATACATGATGACAAGGATTCATTTTGTCTTAATGAGTATGCAGCATATTGAAATCATAGGCATTACTGTAGATACACCCTTGGGTGTGTGTATGTGTGTGTATGCTGTACTAAAATGGGTTCTGGCTTTGAACATCTCTCCCTGGTTTTGCCTCTGATGGGGAATAAAGAAAGAAATGCTAAATGTGGTGATTATTGTCTGCTTTTGAAAGGGCATCATATCTGAAGCAAGAGGCTACTTCTCCCCATACACACAATGGGCATGAATAGAGCACCTTAGGTAGTAGATGTTAAGGGGTTTCGTTTTTTTTTTACACACTTCCTATTAGAGAAGGAGAAGATGGAAGCAAGAAGCAGAAAAAATGAGTGAAGACTTTACTGTCACTTTTACTAAAAGCTTGCATCTGACAATGGGAATTGATATTTTCCACACACAGACGCATACAGAAAGTTTCATTATTCAATAATTAGCAATTAGCAGCAGAATTGTATCAAATTGCAGCTTGATTGTGGTAATTTACAATGGGTAAGATGAGAACATGCAGAAAAACATGTGTGCACACATACACACACACACACAGATGTGAATTTATTAGTTTTAGTTTCACACAGATTGGGGAAAGCCTGTGATCGACATGGTCATGCATCCATTGTTTGGGCCGATGTTGTGGTTGTCTAAGAGACAGTCTGACTCAGAAGCCCTTTTACCTCACAACATAAAATTGGTATGCATCCAGAAACCATTTTCTGTCTTTCTCCTTTTTTTGACCATACTTTTCTGGCAGACCCAACAATTCCAATAAAGCAACAGTTACTTTATTTCTATCCTATTAACTTACCTTGGCAGCTCAGGACAAGAGCTTAAAATATGATTTTTTTTTATACTAAAAATGTTAAGCAGGAAAACGGTATTACCTTACCTTCCTTGCCTTGGTTACTGACTGCTGCTTGATTCTTATCATCATGAACAACACTAATTATCTGAATGAAGTTAGACTTGCTTACAGTGAGTACTGCTCACAGTATTCTATGCAATCCTGTGGGAAAAAAACTAAAAAAAAAAAAAATAAGTTTGCTTGTCTGAAGCATTCAGGTGTCTATTAAAATGCTACAGTTTTCCCAGGAATGGGCTTCCCAGCAAATTCATTCCAAAGGTCGTATTGTGCAGTGCTCAGAGAAACTGCAAAACACCCAATACCTACAGCTCAGATTCTACAGGCCTCAGTTAGCATGTTAAACGGTAAAGTTCATGACAGTGCAATTAAAACCCACTGAACAAGTATAGCTTTTTTGGAAAGATTGCCTCTTCTCTCTAAAAAAGAACACATCAGCACAGCTGAGGTTTGCGAAGTTACATCTGAACAAACCACAAGACTTCTGGAACAATGTCCTTTGGACTGATGGGTCCAAAGGGGAGATGTTTAGCCATAATACAGTGCCACATTTGACAAAAACCAAATGCAGCATATCAGTACAAACACCTGATACCAACTGTCAAGCATGGTGAAGGAGAGGTAATGATCTGGGCTTGTTTTGCAACCACAGGACCTGACACTTTGCAGCCACCAAAGTATTCCAGAGTCAAATGCTTGGCCATCTGACAGCTAAAACTTGGCTGAAATTGGATCATGCAACAGGACAATGGTTTCAAGCACAGCAGCAAATCTTCAACAGAATGGCTGAAAAAGAAAAGAATCAAGGTGTTGCAATGACCTAATCAAATTCCAGACCTCCACCAGATCGAAATGCTGTGGTAGGACCTTAAGGGAGCTTTGCATAAATTAATGCTCGCAAACCTCAGTGACCTGAAGTAAAAAAAGACTGGCCCAAAATTCCTTCAGAATGATGTGAGAGACTGATAAAGTCATACAGAAAATGATGTAATTTTCCCCCTGGGATTAATGATGTATTCTGATTCTGATTACTGAAAGTTATTGCTGCTAAAGTGGTTCTACAAGCTATTGAATCATAGAGGGTTCTTATTTTTTCGCAGGACTCCTCAGGGCCCTATGAAAACGTTATTTTTCACATGACTGTAAATACTGTAGTATTAAAGTTCTAAGTTTAACCTGTTTGGCACAGAACCAAAACATTGTTCTGAAGACTTATAGCAACAAAAGTGCTTTTGTCTACTTCACTTTACACCGCAATGTACTGTAGATTACTTTTGGAGGGTATTATGTTTGATGTAAAATACTCTGACAGCTAAAAATAAAAGAATAAAAAAGGATTCAAATGATAATCTAGAAGGGAGGATTTATGGAGGCACTGCAAGAGTGGTTAATTGCTTTCTATTGATATCTGTTTTCAGTTTTAGAATTAAAATATCTCAACTTTCAGTGTGTCCTCCAACAGCTTCTCCAAACATTATTTAGATTTTTTTCAATTCCTTTTGGAAGTTGTCTATAAATTCAATCCTTGATATGCCATTTCAACAAAGCAGCTTTTATTGGGACACAATTGCTATCAAAAATCAAAACCAGATAAAAATTTCCACAACTGGAGGATTGCAAGGAGCAAGACTGCTGCTGCAGTCTTCATTTTGAAAGACAAACCAAGTCCACACTTGAGCTTATTGTTAACAGGCTGGTATTTAGTGAGACTCTAACTGTTGGAGCTGCCAGCCAATAATCAGTAAGGGCTAGTTTTACTGTGCAAGTGGGTTTCTGTAGAGCCTTCATAGTTAAGAGAGTACTGCAGAAGAGGATAGACAACAGCAATCTCTTGAGAGTTTCTTAATGCTTTCCTCCTGGCACTGATCCTCACAGCTGCCTCTGCTGGACCAGTGCCCTCACCTTCCCCATCTACCTTCCTTATGCTGTCTGTTTCTTTTTTGTCATGTAATTTTCTTGGCTTGACTGCTCTCCTGCAAGATTTTATGATTCCCACTCCTAGGAATGTGATAGACGGTTGACAGATGGTATCAGATAGGGTCACAATCACTGAATGAAATGTGAAAACAATGGGAATCTTATGACAAGGCACTTATGGACATCTGTGGGAGAGTTTGAAGTGATCTTGTGCTGTCCACTATGAAAAACATTAAATAATAGATGTATGTATGTGTATATGTTAAGTGTTTGTGAAAAATGTTGAAAAAGACAATAAACATATTGCCAAAAAAAAAATAGTAGATTGTGTTTTGAAGGGAAAGGATGGAGTTTCATAGACTTTTCTGTTAGTTTGTCACCGCATTATACGTTACAATGTATCTAAAACCCCTATACAAATTAGAATTAAAATAAAAAAAGAACATTTACTATTTGATGGAATAGTAATCACACATAATACCACATGATTACAATTAGATAAGAGCCTTTAAAAAAGGAGTAGAAGAAAGCAGAATGGAAAAGAAAAGAAAAGGGAACAAAAGATGCGTAAAGACAAGGAAAAAGAGAGAGAAAAGAATGAAATGCGAAGATAAGAACAGAAGGACTGACAAGTAAAAGGGGAAAGGCTAGAAAGAACATAGGTTGGAAATTTTTATAATAAGGTTGTTAATTATAAGGCTGATGTGGAGACATAAGGTGTGTATTTTACTTTAATGTGGCACCAACTCTGTCATTTTGACCCCTGGACTGTACCACCCTGACGACCGCTGTTACTATATTATAACTTGTGTATTCAACTGTGTGTGTATGTGTGTGTGTGTGTGTGTGTGTGTGTGTGTGTGTGTGTGTGTGTGTGAGAGAGAGAGAGAAACATAAGTAGTAAAACATAAGTAGTATTTATATTGAATGTTTAAAGCCATGAGTCATGAGAGAAAGTATATATGGAACGTGAGTTGTATACACGCCTATAAAAGGTGACCTTGTCTCAAAATGAAAAATGTAGACGACAACATTTATTTATACAAACTATGTAGAAATAGCGGTGATTTTTTTCCTTTACAGTGCCACCCACAGGAGGAATATATTTCTGTGCTACATGACTGTTCAATTTGGGAATCCAAAATTTCAAAATCAGAGCTGAAACCAATGAGTTAGTGTGAGTTTCTAGCCACAAGACACTAATGACTCATCACAGCAATGTAAATGTATTAACATAAAAATATGTTCAATTGAATACAAATTTCTGGGAACTAGACCTTTATCCTAAGGGCAAGCTTTTGGTGTAAAATGTTATATTTAATCTCTGTTGTTCTTTCTAACCCATTTTTTCTGGTCATGTTTAGTGACAGATGGTACCACAAACCTGTTGCTTGGTAATCACACCAACATGCTGCTGGTTTACCAGGATGTGACTCTGAAGTGGGCAGCTCAGCTCTCCTTTGTGCCAGTGGCTGTTCGTGTTGCCAACTTCTTGTAAGTATAACCTCCAGCAAATTAAGGCATCTGATGTTAAAGGAAATGCCTTTCATTAAAGACCCTTACTGCATGTAATCGCTCACACAAATAGCAGGTATGTTGTTGTGTTTATCAGCTTGTGAAATCCAGTGTGTGACATTTAAAAGGAAATTACCCGACAATGTCTTCCAGCTGGCCAATCAGAGCACAGTGGGGAGGGACCAACTATAGCGAATCCTTTGCCTTTTTCCAAACAACTCCAATCAAAGTGCAATTTGATACAATTACAATGCAAAACAAAAACACAGTTGAAAAATGATGTGGTTTCTGTGTGTGTGTGTGTGTGTTCATGTGTGTTCATGTGTGTTTTAGATGCAGGAGATAGTGTGTGTCTGGGTAGCTGTTTGGTTTTGTTTGAGGCTGTGTTGTTTTAAAGCATTTGATAGTCATCGGGTGGTTTAGTGTGTCGGTGGGACACTATGCAGAGTGTGGGATAGAAACTCACACAGAAACACTATTGCACACAAAACTAACACACAATCGCTCCAGTGGTTCACCGTGGCTGTCTGTATTTTACAGCAGTGCTGTGGTTTTTGTTTCAATTTTGCCAACTGCAGATTAAGTGACCTCACTACCTTCAGATTTTTGGAAGTCCAAATATGGTCTGAATCTGAATCAGAACTGTGGAAGCTAAGAAGCTGACATGAATTAAGTCACTTTCTGTATGTCAATTCATAGCTTTGGGACAAGCTACAACTGTTTGGCCTTCTCTTGTATGTAGATGGTTTCTTGTTTCCATTAACCATTATGTGCAGGTATGAAAACAGCCTGAAAGACCATACAGCTAAAGAACTTCAGAAATGAAAAAAATATATAAATGAGTCAGTTGCTCAGCACCTGAGCAACTGAATTTTGCCAATTACAGTGGGCTCTCTGTCCCTCTCCCTGCACCACCAGTGGTGTCTAAAGTCTGAAGCAGTAACAGCTGCACTTAATACTGACTCTTTGACACCCATGGTGTGCATGATTGTCAGCATTAGCTCATCTGGCCAAAGGACTGATGGAACATACACTCAGTGACATTTAAAAAAAATTATAATAAATGTTCGGAACATAGCGTTGTAATGCCATGTATTTTACATGTACTGCTAATACTGCCGGCAGAATATGTGTGTCCCTGTTTTGATTTATATGCACGATCAGCGTTCTTTGTCTCACATGCGCTCAGATTTATTTGTCTGTGTGATGTGTGTGTATGTCTGTGTGTTGTAATGAATGTGTGTTTCTGTAGCAGTTGGTCATGGCTCTATGAATGTGAATTTAACTGTGTGCGTGTGTGCCCGCACGTGAGCGTGACAGATTGTTTCTGCAGCAGTAAAGTGAAAGTTTTATGCCCCCTCAGACGCCCTCCTGTGCAGGTGTGGAGCCGGCTGCTGCTCTCAACCTGAACCCCTCATAAGTGGATTTGTGTGTGGGTGTATGTGTTACCGCCTCACTGGACTGGAACAGAAATCTCATACACACGTACACACAACACATCTGCAACCAGTTACTACACACACGGTTAAAACGCATTATTGCATCACTCAGCAGTTCTCCATGCTCTCCCTCTTTTCATCTGGTTCCATATTACAAACCAGTGCTGAACTCATCTCTCAGTTTTTCTAAAAGCATTAAATTTGCTTGCTTGCTGTAAAGGAGCAAGCTGCTAATTCTGAACAACAGGAGAAATTTTAGGTTCCTAGCAGATGATCACTGGCACACTGGGCAAAAGTTAACTCTCCTCTGCTCTCCTTAGGGAACTGAAGGGAGTCGTGGTCAGCCTGAGTTCAGACGGTCATCTTCTCTGCTCGTACATGGGTACGGACCCCTCTTTCTTCTCAACTCCAAAGGTGGATGCCAGGGAGGCTGATTATGAGCAGGTGGAAGCTGAGATGAAGAAACTGCAGAAATTCATCAGAGAGGCCACTAGGACTCAGGGTAGGAGACTTCTGGAAGCCTAGTGGAGACTGTGTAACACTCAGAATGCAACAATATGGCCTTAATGTGACCATTGGTAATTTCTGCCTGATCCTATGTTTATTTACTCTCGATCTTTTATCTAAAATATTTAAAAAGAACTGTTTAGTTAACTTGGCTCTTTCTAGATATTTATTATTTTTTAAACTGAATGATTCATCCTTCAGTCATTACAATATCCACATTATTACAAATGGCTACTATTTACTGAAGTCTTAAAGTTTACTTAGATGGTGGAAAAAGTCAGAAAACAGTGTTAAAGTAATTAAAGTTTCCTATTTGAGCATCTGTAATGGGCAAATATGTGATATTTTCTACTCCTTAGTTATTGATAATACACTGGGATTTGGTGCAGCCCCTCTGCTTATCCACTTTTAGAAAAAAAGACATTTTCTCCTCCATCTCTTTAAGCCGAGTGATTCTCAAACCTTCCGTGAAATACTTCATTTCCCAAGCTAAAAAACTTCACGCCTCACACCCAACAATTTTTAGTGATTGCTAAGAGTAAAAGAAGGATCCACGTTAAATTTTACTTCAGTGAAAGCGCACTTCATCACTAAACGTTTTTTTTCATTAAAAAAAAAAAACGCTTAGTTCACTTGATATTTTTCACCTGGTTGTCCACGCCCCACCTGCAGTACCTCTGTGCGCCATCGGTGGGGCCTGCCTCGCAGCTAACTGTCTTGTGAATGGGAAACAGAAGGCTTGAAAATCAGGTGGGAGGGGCTGCTGTGCTAATAGCCAGGGCATGTGAGTGTGAGATGACCAAACTGAAGAAATTTACTCTCTTTGACATCTTACAGATCCAAGAGGTTTACATCAATCTGAAGCCTGACCTTTTAGCTCACACCGATTACTTGTACTCACACTGGCCCTTTTATTTGAAACTTGGGCCATGCTTAATATGGCCATCCACCATTGTAACATCATTAAAATTATTTTAAAAAAGAAAAGAAAAGAAAAATATAATTTAACTTTATTCATCCTTTCTACAAACTGTTTTTTTATTTTTGCAAAAGTAACAACCCATCTTAAAACATTTGTGTTGTGAATCTAATCACTTGCATTTGTGAAATGCTGTATTGATGGTGGTGAACTCTGTTGGATCAGCATTTTGAGATTAAACTGTTATTTCAGACATCCTGCCAAAAACTGACAGTGAAGATGACCTGTCCATTACTACCGCTGTGTCCTCCAACATGGACAGCACATCGGTAAACATACATAAAACACACTCAGAAAGGTATGCTTGCATTTACATATTTATTTTCATATTTAATTTTCATGATTCCTGTAATATCTGTCCGCAGCAAGCATTGATCCATGATATCAGTGGTCTGCTTGTCCCCTCAGTGACTGTACAGGTGAGCTGTCAACTCATCATCTCTCCCCTTTCTTTTGTGTGTCGCTATATTATCTGCCCTTTGCTGGTTTTCTCTCCACATCTCATGTCATCTTTGTTCTCTCTTCAGGTGAAGGTGAAGGCTAATTGTGTGGTGCAGTCATCTAAGCTGAATATTGGTGTCCAACCTCCTCTGGCTGTCACTCAGGAACAGTTTGTCCTCGAGCCCATGGGTCAGTTAATAGCAGCTGAAGTTTTTATGTGGAAGTATGATTGGGTGTCTGTGTGTATGTTTTAAGAGTTTTTCTGCTTCTCTTCATTACTGTTGGTTCTAACTATTTCAAATATTAGACATTCTCAGACAAACTTACAATAGGTGTGTGATTTATGGGTTATTTTTCCCTCAAATTAACTAGGTGGTTGATTAAATATTGTGCCTTGGCTCGTTTTGATGTATCTGTTTCTCCGCTTTCTGACTCTGCCCATGATTTCCTACTGCATGACAGTATTGTGAATGAATGAATGGCCTTTCATTACGTGGGTAATCAGAGAAGCATAATGCAAGTTTGGAGTAAAATAACACATTTGGGGCTTTTAAAAGGTTGGAAAAAGTTTGAAAGAAATCATACAGCTTTCCTAATTTGTGCAAACTATTCCTCTAAATCAAGATTGTTCTGATGGAAATGTAGTGAAAACTATATGGTAGGCAGAAATGCATGTTTTTTTGTTCTTAAGAGGATGTGCATTGGTAGTGAAATGTAAGAATTGAAAATGGAATATCAAGGAAAGACTTTAAGGATGTATCTCATGGGAATACAATGACTGCATTTTTATGGAAAGTCTATGCAGCTGGTTTGGTGTAAGATCTTTCATCATCTGATGTCATCAGTCACTTTTTGTTCTTTTGCAGCCTCAGTCCGTCTCTGAATCATTTGTAGACACACCCATACACACATTTTGTTCGTTCCTCCTCCTCACCCTTTTCCAGATGAATGTGAGTGAATGAGAGGTGTGTGTGTTTATTTGCTCAGCTCTTATCAGTTTTACACTGTGTGTTCTGTTGACTGGCTGTCAGGCACCGAGACCAGACAGCAGTAACTTTGAAATGAATTACCCAGACAGTGCGCACACACAACCTACTAACCCCAAACAGTGATATCTTCTGGCGGCTCATTAAATGGACATTATTCATCGTATAACACAGTGTTGGCTATCCACTTTGAGCTGTCGGTATGTCCTCTGTTTTGTTCCGTTTGATTTTTTTAACAAGCACACAGAGTGCATAATGTAAACCATTTGGAGGGAGTTTTTTTTTTTTTAATCAGAACCTCCCTATAGTGTGATGGCAACACACATTTTTTAAAATGTGTGGCCCCATTGGGAGTTAAACCTCTAACCCAACTGATGTCAGCGCATTGCTCTGCCTGTTAGTCTACATTTGGAGTGGGACTCTTAATCTTGGCAGAGTTCAATCACACCTACAGAGTGCATTCAGTAGTTTGAACCAGTGGCAAATGGTTTTTATCTGTTTAATTTTTATAGAAGAAGCCAAATTGCGAGAAAAAAAAGTTAAGTGAGTAATAAGTTGCTTAATTATGAGTAGGAGTAGGATTACTAGGAATTTCCGCAACTTGTCTCTCTCCAAGTTGGAGGTTCCTTTAAAAACAACAATGACCACAAAAAAGTTACTCAAACTTGCTGTTCTTCTTACTCTCTTCTATGGTGCTGGGAACATATTTCTAACTAGCGGTGTATGAGTAGCTGTCCAGATTCTTGTTATTGTGGTTACACATGGATTTCCAAGAATCTGTTGTATTTGGTTACCTTTTTGTTGTAGTTCTTTTAACTCATGCAGCCAAAGGACCTATGAGCTAATGCCTTGGCATCTGTTCATCCGTCCGTAATTTGCAAGAATCGCTACTTCTTCTCAAGAATTGGTCAGATTTTAGTGAAACTTGCATAAATTGATCACCTAATGGATCTTTACCCAAGTTATTCTATGGGTTTTATGGGTATTTTTCCATTTTCTTATGCTACTCTTAAAGAGCATTGGTTTGGATTATTATGTTCATAAAATAAGTTTTCGCATGTGTCATCTATACATAAATGCCATCATTAGGCTTATTTATGGCATATTAATGTCTTAAGCTAGGTGAGGGCCATTCAAGAACAAGGGCCGTTGTCCTAAATATGACTGTTTGCAAACTTCCCTAATTTCTCACTGAATTTTAAGTCTCAGTTTATGCAATACAAACAACCAATGGCAAGAAACGTATTACTTTCTTTCTGTACTTCACACATTACAATACCCTGTGAATTGTGATGGATAGTGAGCTAGATTTTTTTCCCCCCCGGGATTGGTGAAGTATTCTGATTCTGATTAAGATGACCTACTGCATCATTGATGTTCTGGTTACAAGGATGGCTTCTCCTCTGAGACTATTGGTCAGATTTTTATAAAACTTGCACGCGACGCTCACCTAATGAATCCTTACCCTAACTGAGCTCAAGCTCAAGTTTACACTTGTTGTTTTTCTTGTACTTTTTTATTTTCACAAAAATTGCTTATTACTTTCGTTCTGTACTTCACACATTACGATAACATGTGAAATGTGATGGATTGTGAGCCGGATAAGCTACTGCATCACAAGAGCTCTGGAGCTCTGTTTCATACTGTCAGCTAGAGTTATAAAAAATTGTTCTTCCTGTGCAAAAACATCATAATGAAGGTGTTTATATGCTCTGATACATTAGTAAAAATCCTGATGTGTAAAAGCTGCTATTATACTCAAAATTAGACTCCATTCCACCTATGAAAATGCTTTCCATGTTTTGCATTTAGCAAGCTACAACTGAGTTGAGAATGAAGTCAAGGGTGACATAATTATAGCATTCATCAATGAACCCAGTTATTTCCTGTTGTAAATGAGAGCTCTTCATACAATAAGCATTGTTGTCGTATATGTTCTCACGCAAGAAATGTGCCTTATTATTTAGCGCCTGATGCTTTAAGGTGGTCTTACTTTTAGGAGTGACTCGTTTCAGTTGCGTTGTGTGTGGTAACGGGACCAAAGTTGCAGCATTTAAATAATGAGAAGTACAGGGTGTTTCAAAAAGATAGACCTGATTTGAAATCACTATATCTCTGCAACCAAGAACCGCCTGTGAATGAAACATTTACCACATGAAAGGGCGGGGCATAGAGTTTTAGAAGACCACAACTAATAATTTGTAACTTTGTGTGATTGTCCCATGTTGCTAACAAGAAATATACCACATTAAAATTGGGTCCATCTTTTTGAAACACCCACTACATTCCCTGTTTTTTTTAAAAAAATGCCATGTTTCATTGTTATGATCTAGATGGCATAGAGTATTGGCATGGATGCTGTGTGTCCTGAAAGAATTCTTGTGCTTGATAACAAGCTTTCAGCAATGAATAATAAGCTGCTCCAAACATGGTTTGTACAAATGCAGCTCTACCATGGCACATATACCTAACTCCAGAAAGGAAATGTTATTGCTTCAACTTGCCGCTTGGTTGGTTGGCATTTTGCAGTTTACAAGTTTATTCAAACAAAATACTCTCAGGTTGTCTTGTAATTAACAGAGCTGTCTCTATGAGTGTGTAAAGCTCACTAGAAATTGAGTATATGGCTGTATATCAGATGACATGCAAGAGGTTATACATAATTATTGTAGTGTCATTTTTGAAGCCACACAAACGCGCTCAGAAGCTGGATTACTTCCAGAAAATGGTTCTTTTTAACTTTAAGACTGGTCCCGACATTTGCCGAAACAGTCATCCATCAAAGAGGAGGATTCCATAGGTTTTTTGAGAAGGTCCAGAATGGACTGTGAATTTATGATTTCAAGATGTGAACAGCGTTCTCAGGCGGTTTGAGCACCATCCATTTATTCTGAGCTTTGAATAAAACTGACCACTGGTTTACCATGATTCATAAAGTGCCATACAGAAATGTAATGCATTTTACCACAGTGCATTCATATCTGTACATATACTGTACATGACCCCTGCAACTGCTAATGCAACCATGATACACTTTTTGCACATTTCCTGTAGATTCTTGTCAGCTTCCATTAATAGTGATCCCTTTGCATATGACTCATATTACATATTCTTTGCCATTCTTATGCCATACATTTTGTTATCATGTATTTGCTTAAATGCATGTAAATGTATTGCGATGCAAAAATAA